>VXBL01007290.1:472606-491111 GCA_013400195.1 Aramus guarauna | reverse complement strand
TTCTTTTTAAGGAACCTTTAAAAATTTCATTTGATAGGTACAATAACTGCTCTGACAAACTATTAGCCTGTAGCTATTTCTTGTCTGAGACTGCAGAACCTTCTTAAAGAATTTGATTCCTTGACACCCATTACTTAGTAATTATCTACCCTGACCTGACATGTAAAGAAAATTAGCTGAAAAGCTTGTAACAGACTAGTATTTTGTAGCAGCAATGTGACTGCAAATGTCCACAATATAAATCCTTATAGGAAGGGCATTGGTACAGATGTGCTGATGGACTTGTGCCCCCTAATATGGAGGAAAGAAACCAAATACTTGATTAGTACATGTTTCAGCAGAGTTTTTCTCTGTTCAACTTGGTTTGAGTTATTTCTAAATGAAATACTTCATGCAAGTAAAACCATGTACTATTTGCCCTTGTTTTGACCTTTTAATTACCTTGCACTTCTCAGAAGACAATTTGCACTGTAACAGAAACAGATTTGAAACACTGAAGGACTCTTTCTGCTTTCCTGCCTACAAAAAGGGTAACATTGTAACCTTGATATTAGCTTATTAAAAAAACAGTTTTGCACTCAAAACTAAGTGCTATGTTTTGTGGAAACCAATATTAAAAAATTAGAGAAATTATGCATACATTTGTTTCTTCTTCCCTTGGAGATTATAAACACCCTCAGGCAACTCATTTTTACAGAGCGTTTGCTGTCAAGAAGCAATGAAGTGCAAATGGAAGCCAATTGAACTTAGCAATTTGTTTACCCAAGAAGACAACAGCTGGAGAAAAATGGAGTATTTTAATAATTAGCCAGTCGCATTAGATAAGGGACAAACTGGTATATGATCTAGCATTATAATAATGATACTTCCTTTGGGGGATTATAGAGAATTAGTAATTATCTTCCTTGAGGATCAAGGAATTTATTTCACCTTATCTGAAGATGCTAGAAACTATGAATAGTTCAAAATATCCCTCCTTGTCTGTTTTTTTTCCAAACCCTCAGGCAGTACAGACTTTACATCTTTTTATTTCAATGTTCAAAACTGTTCTGGTATATCCACTAGTCCTTATCTTCTCCAAAAGCAAAGCTTCAGAAAATGGAAATTGTTTAATAATTAGATATTATGTATCTGGAGAAATTAAAATTTGTGTTATCAAGCATGTATTGCTTTGATGCCTTCTTCTGAATTACCTCTTGGGAATTCCTAAGTTTGAATAAAACTTCACTAATACATAACAAATAATTTACCTAAATAAAAATAGTGATGAATTCTAATATTTTTGCAGCTCAAGTATCCACTACTCACTGGTAGAAAAAAATATTTATTTCTTCATTAAAATGTCTGCATACAAAATGCTTAGTCCAAAATCTGCTGATGCAAATAAAAAGCTTCCTGATGCCATCACTGACTTTCAGATCAGACTCTGGCTTGCAGAACAACAACTTGAACTCCTCTCATGGACAGCTCAGTAGATTTTCAACATTCAGTGAGTTCAATTGAAATCGATTCTATAAGATGTTATTTTACTTTGTTATGTGTTAGCCAAGTGTTATGTCACTTTGACTAAAGTGACAAATTTTCCTGATACCCAATTAGAAAAAATCAGGACTAGAGGCACAAAGACCTGAAAAAGCATACAGAGGAAGCTGTAGAAATTACTATAGGACAAACGTTCTGAAGAAAATAATTGATTCTTACCCCTATATAACAATATGCTTTGTATTGATTTATCTGAGTAACAGTGACTCATCATTACTGGACAAATTAAAGAATGAGGACCAGCTCTAGTTGGAGTCTGTCCTTTAGTCCTCAGATTTAAGGCCACACAAATTTCTGCTCAGTTTCCTATTTTTGCATGGTTATACAAGAGAAACCCTGTAACATTCCATAAATGTTACTGGTATCAAATACATTATTAGGAAGTCTGAGAACACTGAATTGTCATTTCCCTGCAGATCAAGAACTATTATGAAAATAATTAAAAATACAAATAAACTAATCTATTCATGGGTAATTTGTAGCCAGAAAAATGACAAATACAGAAAATACATTGTTTTCACCATAAAATACTAGTGTCTCTAGTTGTTATCAAATTATTCATGACCATCAGAAAAACCAGGATATAATTTTAACATCAACCCAAGTGTAACCTCCTGTTCCTACAAAAAAAAAAAAAAAAAACAAAAACAAAAAAACACACTGTGACAAAGTGTTTCTATTCAACAAAACAGAAAATATCAAAAGGCACCACACTAAGTTGAACAAGACACCTAGGTTGCAGGATTTCAAGACTATTATTTAACATAGTCAGGATTCATTCTGAAGATGTGTAAACATGATTTTTCACCTCATTAAGACCAACTAAACCATGTTTTCATACTTACAAAAACACAGAACCAACTTCAAAGAAAAATAATGGCTGTGTAAAAGAACTTCTTCTTTTGAGTTTGTGTAATTGTAAAGTCCTCAGATTTCTAGAAAACTAATTAAAAAGAGATTAACTCTTCGGTAAATAAATTATAGGGTGTGAAATATGTGAAATATGAAGCAAACCAAAGTTTCAAATGGTAGTACTAGTCCAACTAAATTATTCATTGTGAATCATATTCTTATAAATTTAAGTCCCCTCTTATCACAAATTCTCCAGGAATTGACAATACTTTTATACAAACATTCATTACCTGCAAGTATTTGCTGAATATATTATGTCAACAAATTTCAGTCCTTGGGATGCTTGTAAAATCTTCACCTCAGTACCATACTACTGTGTTATTTCTGGAATATTTGGCCAACCTAATTATATAACACTGTTTCTATGACTGGATAAGTAAAATGGTTTAAACAAAAGAATAACAAATGATAAACACTCAATAGCAAATAATGAAGCACCAGAGCAGATTTTTGGATAAAAAAATAAAGCAAATATTTAAGACATAGGTATAAGAGTGGAACACTGATATGTTTATACTTAATCACTGCCCCACTTGAGAATCACTTGGTATTTTTTATATCTGTCCACTTTACCTCTGACTTTTTAATGGTCTTGAAGCTGTCTTTTCAGAGGTGCTTACATGTCTAAAGATGAAAACAAGGTCGAGAAAGGATTTACATATGCATATAAAGCCCTTGGTTTAAAGATGTTTTTGAAGAGCCCATTTTGATGTTGGTTTTTTTTTACATCATTGGGAAGCTAAACACACTTAAAGATCCAATTTTTTGGCATATCCTACACCTCATTGTCTTAATTCTTCATATTTGATAATTAATAACAGCTCTTTTAAGCTTATTTGGAGAATATAGTTAGCTTATGCATAGACAGGATAAACACTGGTCTTGATGCACTATAGATTGACACAGTGCTGAAAAAGGAGAATGAAATTCTGCCCAAATTATGGGCAGAATACAGCAGCTTAGTTCATTGTATTCAGTCGGACCAGCATTTCATCAGGAGTCAAGAGAGAGAGCACATTTCTCCTGCTATTTTAAAATCAAATGTTATAAATAAGTTGAAAGGATAAAGTGGAAGAATTTCACTACACAAGATTTCTTCTGAATATGCAGTAAACTATGCCTGTGGATGAGGGAAAAACAAAGACAAAAGATCGCTCTTTATCTGCTTCATAAAAATAAACTTCACTGAACTGCAGTAGGCATCACTTGAAAAGGTTATGATGATGCTCTTTGTTTCCACAAAGGTATTCTTAAATGTAAGACTAATTCTACACAGAAATAGCATTTATGGTGACTGTTTCTCCAGTCACATGACAGCTGGAATAAAAAGTGTACTTTACCAAACAAGGCATATATGCAAAATTAAACTGAAACCCAACACAAACATTTCAAGTTTGCCCAAGACTTTGCAGCAACCTATGCACTAACACATTGTTACTTTTCTTTGAAGTTCTAAGAAGCAGCAATTGCATTTGAAAATAGTGAGAGAAAGGGGAGACATGCAACATTTCGCTTTATGTCCTCGAATATAGGTCATCTTTCTAATATTATATAACCCCATTTGAAAACATTGGTCACAAGCTCTCCAAAACCAGGCACAATGTCAAACTAGCAGAATAAACACGTAAGTCAGAAATACTGTTGTGGCCTTATACCATAACAGTCAATAACAAAGCTTGTAAGCAGATATTTACATTTTCCAGAAAACACTAACATGCTTTATTTTTATTTTGCTTTGAATTAGAATTAAAGTTTTTAAAACACACATTTTAATATAAATTAGTTTTATCTAATGCTTGGACATTATACCTCAATAACACTGAAAAACTACTGAACTTCATACATAGGCTATACCTATGATATCAAATATGTATAAGGTGAAATGAGTAGTATATTGATAATACTTTAGAATAAAACCCTTAGCAAAAGGGGCCAAGATGGAAAAAAGTTTAGATATTTCAACAATATCAAAATTAAACAAGTTTGCAACATCTATTTTAACTTTTTATGCAATCCTATGACTAGTTTCAGTTTAATACAACTGCATTTTCTGAAGATTCTGCTTAATCTGAGCCAGCACAAATAGCAAACTTTAGAATTAAACATCTTTGAAACCCCTGCTACCTTCTGTCAGACACTGTGTCTAAGCAAGTGCAGTTCCAATGTTCATGCTGCAGCCACAGTGGCAATTGGAGAACATCAGTGTTTCATAAGAAGGATGGAAAATCCAGAACTGAATTCCAGGAATATCTGCAATCTAAATACACTGTTGCATTCAAACAGTATATTGATGAAGCACTCTACACATAGTTCAGAGAAGTAGGACATGAAAGGTATAATCAAAGTCAGAAGTGATTAAAATGTTACTTGAAAGTAACCAGCAGTACTGGTTTAATTGAACTTCTGTTGACACTGACTTTCCAAATGAAATCAGCGTCACAAATTACTATTCAGAGCATCCGAATAATTGTGAATGCATATTTATTGGAAACCAGTAAGACATTACCACAGGGGCACTTATGATCATTAAAAGAATTCCTATGTAACAGAGCCAAAAAAAAAAAAAAAAAAAGAGATCTGCCAGGCCACCTTGAGACAGCCGCAATGCTGTGAATGACATCAGGGGGACTTTACAGCAAGAAAGAAAATCCTTCTTTTCTACTTTTTCTATCATCTTTCAAAGCTGAGGTAAGATATTTGCATAATTTTAAAAAACTGTCTAGATGTGAGTCAAAGAATAGAAATTAAAGTAACTGTCAAATGAGAGGGAAATGAACAACATGGGGAAGGTAGGAGGAGGATGCAGAAGAAAATAAACTCAAACATTGTAGAAAGCTGCAGAGAATGACAAAGCCACTGGGGAAAAAAGAAAGCTCTTCCATGTAATGAAAAAAAAAAAATCACAACAAAGACCAAATTTTACACCAGAAAAATCACACACCACATACTGAGAGCACTAATTGGAGTAATCAGTGTAAATCCAAATAGGTGTGCAAGAAGTTACAATGAATCAGACATTCCTTCTGTTTCCAGAAAAGGCTGAACATGCCATTTCATTGTTGTTGAATGCTGTACTCCTTACAAAAAAAAGGGGTTGGTTTTCCTTCTGTTTATAATCAACTACCACTGCAGATCCCAGCATTATGCTAATCACATATAAGTATGAATGACAGATGGATAGATATAGATTGACACAAGTTGACAGCATGACTCATTTTGCATCCCTAACGTTGTATTGTTTCCCAGAAGAGACTTTAATCACAGGATCTTTTAAATATGGAGAAAAAGAAATTGTAAAGACAAAAAAAAAATTCATTGTGTAGTTTTTAATAATGTCCTTATTTATTTCCTCTCTGCCATTTATCACAGGACCCTGTAAAGAGAGAGATAAAAGAACTAATAAAAAAAAAATCATATAAAGCTGTTGAAGAAACAAGGACATTATTAAATGCAACACAATGGATTTTCCTTACTATTCTTTATTTCTTCATGTTTAGAGGGTCCTGTACTAAATGGCAGTAAAGAAAGAAAGGCCTATTAAATACACACAGATAGAAGAAGCATTGGGAAGGATAGCTAAGCTTGCTGTATGACCTTAAATATTAACCACTGTAGTTTCCCATCTAGTGTAACAGTCACTGTCAACCACTTCATCCTGAGTGTGACTGCACTTAGTCATTATATTTTCAAAGTTGTGTGACATCATTGTCCTGGTTTTGGCATTTTCTTCCTAGAAGCTGTATAGTGCTGTGGTTTGGATTTAGGATAAGAATAATGTTGATAACAGTTTTAGTTGTTGCCAAGCAGTCAAGGACTTTTCAGCTTCTCATACAGGCCTACCAACAAGAAGGCAGGGAATGTCCAAAAAGCTGGGAGGGGACACAGCCAGGACAGCTGACCCAAAATGGCCAGAGGGATATTCCATTCTACTCCATATGATGTCATGCTCTGTATATAACCAGGGGGTTGGCTGGGAGGTACTGTGGCTCAGGAACTAGCAGAGCATCGGCTTTGGGTGGCAACAAATTGTCCTGTGCATCACTTGTATATTCTATTATCATTATCTTCTTTTTCTGTCCTATTAAGCTGTCTTTATCTCAGCCCATGAGTTTACCACTTTTTTTTTTTTTCTCCTTCCCCTTTTTTATTCTCTCCCCCATCCCACTGGGGGGGGTGGGGGTGTGTGGAAATGAGCAAATGATTGTGGTTTTAGCTGCTTGCTGGGTTAAACCATGACAGTTGTTTTCATCTAACAATTTCTTATAGGCTACTAGTCAGATTGCATCTCCAATGCTTAGGGCATTCATAGCCAATTGACTTCACTTGTCAGAAAAAGTGGATCATGCTTTCCTACTTCTGCTTGGCAACAGTGCCTGGCTTAATGTATCACACATCCCTAATTACTGTTGTTACTGAAACCTACTATAGTCAACCACGTATATAGATAAGTGTTTATTCCTAACTCTTGCAGTAGATTATCACCTTTTTTCCTTTCAGCATAATTTACTGTGCTTATCACACTAATCTATACCATCTCTGGATAGTATCAGGACAAACACCATCATCATCTGCTCATTTTATTACTCTTTCATACACCTTGATTATTTTTGTCTAGACTGATTATTAAATACTGGAAATATTTATTTGTAAATAAATTAATGGATTTAGAAAATGAAAGAATTGCAATGAATACTATTTTTAAAATATTATCCTCCAATTTACAGTACTAATTGGCTACAAACATTGGTCCCACTCTAAATATTCTTGGAGACCTTTGTAACATCATGATCTCATTTGCCCACAAATAAGTTCTTCATACTTACAAATCAGCATTGCAGCCCAACAAAAGAGTGTCAACACTTTTGCAAAGGAATTTTCTTGGGGTGAAGAGAAGAAAATTAGCCTAGACCCAGTCAGGGTGTTCACCTTCTTTATGGCATCAGAAGGAAGGTCCAGATGACTACCCTTGATTAAGTGCCTAATTTTACATGGTTTAAGTATGATAAACCCATTCTAAAACCTGCACATATAAGCAGTAACTTCTTTTTGTGGCCACAAAAATAATTGCTTTGTTTCAACATATTATTGCAGTTTCTTATTAAATTGCCTAAAATAATTATTTTTTCAGGCATTGTTTTGTCCCAAGTGACCCTCATTAAATTCAGTAACAGATTTACTATTGACTCAACTGGGAGCAGAGTTAAACCATACAGCATGAATATATTTTTGTCTAATACTTATTTGAAAAATACAGCAGAGAAAGAAATGGAGTCTTCCTTTTCAGACAATGAAAATACATGGCTTTAATTCCTGTTTGAAGTATATTCAGTACTATCCCCACAAAATTCAGTAAATTTCTGACTGAATATGGCATGACTAAAGAATGAATATGGCCTCATACACCTGCGACAAATAATCCATTGAGACAAAATTCTGTAGAGTTCACAGTTCCTACATTTTTAATCCATTGACTTCAGTAGTGACACTAGCATAAAGCAGATGTGAGGAAGCTGGGATTAAAGTTTATTACTTATCAGAAACCCAGACTAACATTGATCACTAACATTTTTTTCTTTACGAACTTCATCAGTTGCTTAAGCCAATGAACAAATAACCTTAAATCTTCTGACAACAACTAATTCCACAAGTCCATTACTGATTGATTCACATTAGGGGATCATTTAAAGAATGTTAGCTACAAGAACACAGAAACTAAGTTTTCATAATATAGTTAACACAAACATATAAACAACACTGCTGCTGCAACTTCGTTCTGCCAGTATCTACAAGCAAATACGGGGATGGCTCTACAACAGTAACTTACTAACCAGTTGGAAAAAGTCTGTTCCCATCTAATACTTCCTCCCCAGAGCAATACACATGGAGATATAACTACTGGGTGTCAGTGTGGTCTGCCTAAGAAAATGATATCAAAACAGACTTAGAAAAACAAAGGAAATAAGCACATCATTTTCAGACTCTCTTAAATAGCCTCTGAGAATTTTTGAAGTCTTTTGGTAAGAAACTGGAGAATTCTGTTCAAAAAAAAAGGTCTCCAAACTTAATAAATACCTGACAACATACAAATCATACTGGGGTTGTTTAAGTCCAGTCCATTTCTGATATTAACCATTATCAGAACAATAGTAAAAAAGGAGAGAAGGAAGAACTTTAAATATTTAAAGAATAATGATGCAATAAGTGTTCTACAACCTCGGTTTCTTATTCCTTCCAGATAGTTGCCATTCACCTTTAAACTTGAACCAGAAGATACATGCCACATCTCATACAAGTTCAATTAAATAAAACAAACCAAAGGAAACATTAGGAACTTAATTCTTTGTATTTAGAACTCTCTTGTATCTAATTTGCATTTGCAATATATGATGAAAGGAATCATATACCTCACCACAAATTATTAAATGCAACTTCAATTTTACAGTCACATACTGGAAGCTAAACTTACTCTTAGTTTCTTGCACTATCCCATCTAATCACAAATATATTAACTTTATGAAAGTCTACATCTTTTTGAGCCTCCTCTATATCATATGACTTAAATATGTGCCACAAAGTATTTCCACCAGGTTTCAGATTGCCGCATTTCAATTTCATTTAGCATCCCTTCTCTCTTGTATTTTATGAATTCTAATAATTAGAAATACACAGATTACTTTTCAATCTCAGGTAAAAATTACTGTCATTTTATCTTAATTTACATCTCCAATCTAAGCACTGAACTTGCTGTAAATCTAAACCTTCACAGATTCTACAATATCTCTTCTCAGATAGAATGAGATGCCTGTGTACAGTATTTAAGGTGATAAGATATCACTGGGTATCTTTGTATCCTGTAACCACAGGGTTAATTTGTAACTTTTTATTAAAAAAGCATAACACCTTCTATGACTGTGACTGACAATAACCAATGAGCAGATACACTTACTGAATTGCATAACGTAATGCTAGTATATTTTTTTCCCTCAGTGGTTATAGATAATTGAATTAAGATATTAATCAGTACTTTATCAAGCATACAACTTCAAAATACATGGAAAAATGGAATATGAATATATTTAACAAGAACATTTTGGCTGAGATTTTTCAAAAGCATTCAAGGTTTTTTTTCCAATCCCATGGAAATTGATAGTAAAATTCCTATTGACTTCAACAGGAGCTAGGTTTGAAAAAGTCTCTTAAAATTCCACAACAGAACAATCTTTAACAAGATTTCTTTAACCAAACTAACTTTAGATCATCATCAATCCTCATAAAGAGTTGCACACATTCCTGTTGTATAGAAACTCCTTTAAATTAGACTGCATACAGATCAAAGCACTGTAACGAACATCTCTGAAAAATACCGAAGAAAAAAATTTAGTAACTGTTCTTGTTTCCAGATGACCTTACATCAATTTCACACGACTTCTTGTTTTGCTTTAAATTAATGGCAAAACCTAGGATGCAAAAAGCAGAGGAAAGATTGAGCTGTTGATACAGGTTTTGCTGTGCTTCATGGTCAGCTATACATCACTGACATTACCCAGTAGCCTTTGCCCTTCTTGGAGCGTAGAGCAAGCAAGCCTTGTATTGAAAAAGCCCTGTTCTAACAATTACAATGGTCTGATGAAAATAATAACAAGCATCTAACACAGATCTAATACAGCCAACCTTCCCCCACCCTCCCCACCTCCTGAAAAATCAAGCCCATGCTTTGTCTTTTGGCTGTTAAAGCAACTCATTCCTCCACAGAGTGGAGGCCAAAGGTTACAGTTACTTTAGAACAAATAATCAACCCCAGAGAGAAAAAAACAAATTTTTTTCTAACGTTACACCTTACTTCAGCTGTCAGAGCATCACTCCTTCCTTTCTGCCACCTATAAGACACTCGGTTTTGAGGTCAGTGAATGCGAGCAGTGCCTTCCCAATAGCTGTATGCATGTCCATAAGAACTGATACCTGCGCAGTGTCTCAAACTAAATGCACATGCAAATATCCTGCTCTGCAGGCACTGCACAGTCAGCCCAATGCATCCAATACACGCTAGATCTGCTGCATGTGAGCAGACCAGTAATGCAAACACGGCAAAGCAGCAGTGTGGCCATATTCAGCAAGTGCAAGGCATGCTGAATGAGAAATGGCTCATGCACAGTATGCCACTGGATTCCTACTATCTTCAGGAGAAATACATTTATTATTCTTTATGAACCATTCAAGCAGCCTTACATTAAAAGACAAGTAAATGGCTACAAAGTGGTGAATTTGCCACTATACTTTCACAAAATATGCCTGAGCATACCAAAACCACACAAAATGCATTGAATGAGGGAAAACAAAACAATTCATGACGGACGAAAATGCTACCATCTGGTGATTCTTTTCCTGCACATTTCCCTCATTAGCTATATTTCACAACACACCACTGATCTTATTGACTACATATTTAGTGTGAACAAGGTTGTACCCTGCTTTTACGTAGGTATGAAAGAGTAGCAGAAAAGATCTCTTTTTTTCAGTTGCATTGTGTACTCTCAAAATCATAGTTCCTACTTTCAGGTGTGAATAGGTTCTCCTGCCTTTTGCCTACACCAAGATGAAGTGTCTGAAAAGAATGCAAAAAAGAAGCAGAGCCAGGGCACCCTGTCTGCTGTCTGCAGTTAAATTGCTCAACTCAGCAGAATTGAGATGCTGCCTATGACAGAACAGGCCTATGAACATAAAGCCCCATTTTCACAGCACTGTATGAAGTCAGGGTGCTACTGCATTTCTTGCTCTCCTGGCTGACAGTGAGATTACTTTTCTTCTAAAACAGTAGAAGGCTGATGCACTTAAAAGGAAACAGGGAGGGATATCACATTTGTTTGCAGGACAAAATACAGAACTTTGTTATCCTGGACTTCTGAACAGCAGCTTTTAGACTTTCCCTTTTCAGCAAGGGAAAAAAGCACCTGCTAGAGACCACAGAGCATTTTTTTTATGGTTAACATACAAAATCAACACATAAAGGCAAGTGATAAATGAATTTTATAGATACAATTAAGTTGTTATCAATGGATAAATCCTCAATTTTCACATCCTTCTCATAATCCAGATACCAAAGGACCAGACTTCCACACATGGTTTAACTTGCTCACCTTAAAAATTCAGTAAGGCCACTGAAGTTATTTTATCTGGCACTCTCCTACTCCCTGCCCCTTCCCCCCAAACACTTAAATTTTAATGGCTATGTGTGAAGATAAGCCTTTCTTTATGAAAGGCAATGCATGATAAAAATTGCTCACTAAGGCCTTATCACTTCATTTTTGCTTTATATTCTACAAATCTACATTTCAGAAATTTATTGTAGAATTTATGTCTACCAGTGAACAGTGATCTGGAACCAAGTTATTTTTACACTCTATAGTAACAAGAGTGCAGCTATTGCACTGCAGACTTATTCCAGTAGCTGTGAGGAAAGAAAACTTGCTCAAAAATATCAGTAAAGGCATTGCAATTTGAGAAGTAATTAGCATTCCATTTTGCACATGAAACTGCACATCATTTGGTTCAACTCTAATATTCACACTGTTGAAAATCATGGGCAGTGCCAACAAAGCCACCAGAGTTGCACTAATTTAAAGCTAATGCAATTAGAATAAGACCCAACATCTGGAACATGCACTGACCCATTTGTGTATGCTCAAGAGCCTACTTTATTATCCTATGACTCTCCCTGAAGTTCCCTTTCATAATGTTCAGCCTTGCAAGCAGAGAAACCTCTTTAGTTGAAGAGCTTGATGGTAAACTAATAAATAATAAAATCTAATAGAATAATATCCTGGAGTAAAACTGCTGAGCCTTCAAAACTCTCCTTTTTTTTTTTAATCTGCAGTAAAGGCTTTCATTGGCTTCCCTTCCATGTCTTCCTAAAAGGAGAATAAATGTCAGTAAAATAAACAATAAATGTTTACTGAGTTTCAGGTACATTCAGTGATCTGTTGCACAGGGAGCGCTCCCCAGCACTGATTTGAGCACCCCTAAGGAGACTTCATCAGCTTCTTCTGACATGTCATACACAGTGGCAAGAAACATTGCACAACAACTACTGTAGCCTTGAGATGGCAGAATTCTGCCTGTTCCAAATTTTCACATAAGCAATAATTAGAGTATTTAAGCAACCCCATTCATTATCATGTATTTGCACACTTGTTATGGCCTGACCCAAACTGTTCTCACATAGGGCCAAATGAAGCATTAAGTTCTGTCTTCTGCTACAGTTTGCAAATATCTTAGTCCTGTTTGCAGAACAAAGAAATTTTATCTAATAGCCAGGAAGGATTATGCCCCCGCTACTCTGACTACAAGGTTGTTCCAGGACCTAATTTCTCTGATTGTTAGAAACATTCATCCAGCTTCCTACATAAGCATATTAATGAATATATTATTTATATCCATTTGTTCTGCAAGAAAGTCCTGATGTTATTTTGACTGTGATTCCCCCACTGCAAGAGCATAATTAATTTAGTAAGAGATGGGATTTTGCTTACTGCTTGCTGAGCAGGTTTCAGTTAAGTACTGAGAATTCTCCGTGGATCTGTAGAACTCCCATGTTTACTGCTTACCATGTTTGCAGTTCTGTGAAATGTCCAGATTTCATCAGCATAAAGCAATATGCTCTGCCTGTGCCAGTCCTGGGAATGACAGGGCAATTACAGTTTCTGAGCTAGCCTAAGGTTTTTCTCCATGACATCTACTTGACACAAAATCGTATCTTTTCCTAAAATATTATCTGCAGCTAATTAATTTCTGCCACACCAGATAATCACAAAACTGTAGTGAATTAACTGGGGTTTATGCAATTTTGCTGTGATTTTGCTCATCTTCTGTATCAGCCCTTTGCATCAGAGCATAGTTACGAAACTTCACTGACACAGAGGTCAGTTCATTAAACAAAAAGTCACATTTCACGTTAATGTATAGAAAGTACGATTTTTTTTCATAGCCAAAAATATGGGGGTTTTCCTTATTACATATTATTATTTTCGTAGCACACTGAGCATCTTCAGCAGACAACAGCATTTACAAAACAGGAACAATTAAGAATCAGGACAAATAAAGCAGAAAAAGACATAAGTCCTTCCATGTTTTCTATTTGAAAAGACAATCCAGAGACAAAAATCAACTATCATAGCACATCTGTAGTCTTTATCTGAGTAAAATTGTCACTGAAATCAACACAAGACTTTTCAGCACAGGATGTGTACACCTTTACACCTTCAAGCAGCAAAACAGAAACCCTGAAAATGGAATGATTGCTCCATATTGAAGACTATGCTGGAAAAAAATAACCTAAATACAGAATTGCATCACTAATATGCTACTGATATTCACATGTCCAGTATCTCAGGTGAAAAAATCATCCACGATCATGGCCTCCTTTTCAGGTCTGCCCAACACCATCATGACCAGTAGGATTTCTAAGGTAGCCTTTCACCACCGTTCCTGAAGCAAGTAGAGTCTCAGCAACACAACACACCTTCACTTCTGAAAAGCCCTAGTATTTTTAACAAAGGACAGGAATTACTGCTTTTACATTCTGAGAAAGACTGTAGAAGCTGAGTTTATTTTTCACTTCCATGATGTAAGAGTTTCAGATCCCAGTTTGTAATAGTTGTAGCACATTAGCAGCTACTGAATTTTGCTCTCTTATCATTAGATTTAGGGCCTAACTCATCCAAAAACACTTGTAATATATTGACAAGTTTCTTACTTTTTTGCATTAGTTGGCAGTTTCAGTGTTTCTACATAAATATATAATTATTTATGTGCCAGACTTTACAAATAATTTATAACAACAAAATTCTGACAAAAATGCAGATTTATATAGATAACTGCAGGTTATAATTTTGTGTAAATCAAACTAAGACTACAGAGAAGAAACAGTGGTATTTCCTACCATGGGTAGCACAGAATGTTAAAATGTGAAGGTCACTTTTCATTATTGTTTCAGTAGACCACTGCTGGTAGCTGTGTGGTGTGGTCGACACACTGGAGGGAAGGGATGCCATCCAGAGGGGCCCTGACAGGCTCAAGAGGTGGGCATGTGCAAGCCTCATGAGGTTCAACAAGGCCAAGTGCAAGGTCCTGCATGTGGGTCAGTGCAATCTCAAGCACCGCTATAGGCTGTGTGGGGAATGGATCAAGAGCAGCCCTAAGGAAAATACTTGGGGGTATTGGTGGATGAAAGGCTCAATATGAGTTGGCAGTGTGTGCTCGCAGCCTAGAAAGCCAACCAGCTTAGACCAAGCCAACCTAGAAAGTCCTGGGCTGTATCAAAAGAAGTGTGAACAGCAGGTCGAGGGAGGTGATTTCTGCCCCTCTACTCTGCTCTTGTGAGACCCCACCTGGAGTACTGCATCCAGCTCTGGAGGCCTCAGTACAAGAGAGACATGGAGCTGTTGGAGAGAGTCCAGAGGAGGCCACGAAGCTGATCAGAGGGCTAGAGCACCTCTCCTATGAGGACAGGCTGAGAGAGTTGGGATTGTTCACCCTGGAGAAGAGAAGGCTCCGGGGAGATCTAATTGCAGTGTATTAATACCTGAAGGGGGCCTGCAGGGAAGATGGTGAGGGACTGCTTATCAGGGAGTGTAGGGATAGGACAAGGGGTAATGGGTTTAAGCTGAAGGAGGGTCATTTTAGATTAGATGTTAGAAAGAAATTCTTCACTGTTAGAGTGGTGAGGCACTGGAACAGATTGCCTAGAGAGGTTGTGGAGGCTCCATCCCTGGAAGTGTTTAAGACCAGGTTGGATGGGGCTTTGACCATCCTGGTCTAGGGAAGGGTGAGGGGGTTGAAACTAGATGATCTTTGAGGTCCTTTCCAACCCAAACCATTCTATGATTCTATTAAAAAAAAAAAAAACTCTCAAGAAGGGGCAGGCACTCAGTCCTGCCAGGCGTCTGGTTACAGGTCTTTAGGTGGTAAAAGAACAAAGCAGCTGAACAGTAGAGAAAAGGAAGGGGCATCTGATCAGGAAGAAAAGGACTCAGAAGAAAGATGCTTTTGTTCAAAGAAAAAGAAGGAACAAGACAAGAAGAGGAGATGAAGAGAAAAAAACAAAGAAAAAATAAGACATGGGGAAGTAATAAAGAAATCAAAAATATAAAGCACAGAAAAACAGGGAAAACAAAAAGAGGTAAAAGTGCAACTTCATAGATTTTATATATTTCTGTCAGTCATTTTACAATGCCATAATTTTAGAGGGAATTAGACAAAGAAAATCTAACATCCACTAACCCACACTCCAGGTATCTGTAGGGCAGATCTATGCCGATACAGGAACTAAAAATATGAACACCAATGAACTAGCTGTTTTAGTGAACTAGGCTATCACGAGTGCAAATATCTTACTTCAAAGAAACAATACAGGAATCAATCACTATTCTAGTTAGTGTAATCTACATACCTACTCCACACTTACAACAGTTTGTTGATTCCCCTTTCATCTTTTTTTATTAAAAGCTCCCCTGTAAAGGAAGGCTGACAATAGACATGCATGTGCCAAAAAGTCTGTTTTCAAGTAAAAGAGTGAAGTTATACAGACACTTTCAGGTCAGAGATTTTGTTGCAAGTTACACGCTATTTTATGTGTTTATTACCATAGCAATATCAGAATGTCTCAGGAATTGGACTAATTCTGAAAAAGCAAGCTCTTTCCCGCTTCCCAAGTGAGTTAGCAAGAACTAAATGAACAAACACCAAATACCTGGGGAGCAGGACTAAAAACTTTGTGTCAGCCTACACTATCCACACAGGAAGACTCCAGGCCAGGCCAGTAGTTTTGGTCATTACAGGTTCCAGCAATTTTTATAAACAAATTTATAGGGAATATTGAAATACAAAACTGATACAGACATATGTACTAAGCATTTCATGTGCCTCTTTTCACCATTCATGTGGGCAAAGCAATTCCTCAGGTAAGTTATGGATGTTTTTGAAATATAAGCATCTTTGTTCATTTGCTCTGTTATTCCTTGTCCCTGATCTTGGATTTATTCATAGAATACTGAGCCTAAAAATTTTCATAGGTGGTATCGAAGAGGCTCTGAGGCTCACACAAAAATGTGTTCTGTGCATGTGTTATAAACCTCCCCCCATTTATTCATCTGCTTTTTAAAAACTTGCTGCTGGAATGAAACAGAAGCAATAACATACAAGTTAGGTGACTACTCACACACCGTGAAAATTGAAAATGAGCAGCTCCCAAACAAGCTAGTCATGGAAATGTATTGGCTGAGCTGTCTGGCAAGTGCCTGTAAGTTACAGCTAGATCCCTAGAAATCAATAGCCAGTATCAAACAAATGAAAATATTTAAACTAAATTAATAACTATTCTGAGTAGATCAACTATTTCTAACAGTAAGAACACAAATCAACAATAGATGCAAATTCTATCCAAAAATCTGACCTCACTCAACTTCTGAATCCAGAACCACACACTCTCACAAATCTGTTTTAATCGAATGGAAGGTTTACTGCAGCAGCCAAAGCACACTCCTAGCTTCACTAGGAATAAGAAAATAACAAATACAAGAGCTGAAAATCTTTAAAGCATGACTCTCACTCCCCCAAGAGAAAACTTCTGGAATGAAGAAACTGCACAGGGCAGTAGGGGGTGGCACCCCACAAGAAGAAAAGGCTTTCTTTTCAAAATATCTTAAACACCTTCCATTTTTTAATTTGGACTGATAATCTACAGTTTGTAATCTTCTTAGCGTCTTTAGAAATAGAATCAATATATTCAATGTGTGTTTTAGAAACTATGTACATAGTTCATGAGCTAAAAGAGTAAAACCTTAAATATACAAATTGTATAGATACAGCCCAGTTGTGCCACATCCATAGTACATGACTATATTCTCAGACCCATTGCCACATAATGCAATTCTCCCATTTGTCCAAGAATAATTTTGGCACAATTCTTGGTAATCTCAAGAAAGAACGGACAGCTACTGCTCATTGTTTACCAATACAGCCTTCTCTTTTTCCATGGAGAGCCAACAGCCCTTTGACACAAATGTGTTACTCTTAACTTTGAGCTCAGTTCTCCAGGGTTGACTGCATTACAAGTCTATGGGGCCAGATGGGATCCACCCAAGTGTACAAGACCACAAAAATGACTGTTTCCTCCAATTCACTGCACAGACTCATTGACAAAACTTTCTTCTCTGCTATACAAGGCTTATAAAATAATGATTTCTCTTCTCCCCCTTCTCCCTGCCCCAGACCCTTCTACTTTCAGGAATCTCAGTATAAGTAACTGCCTGGTTTGCTAGAAGAACAGTTACCATTCCTGACTGTGCCCAGCTATTTTATCACTAGGAAAGACCTTCTTAGCTTTTTTGTCAGTGCAGTAAAAAGTAATGAAACCAATAAGACCAATTTACAGTTTGGTTCTAGAGCAAAAAATGCACTACCTCCTTTGATGTCTTCTATTCAGCTGTAAGATATTTCCTTTCTTATTGCTGCTTTCAAGTGTCATCTTTTCCTCATGTATCTTTGCTTCAAAATATTTTTCTCTAGGTGCAATAAATTATTTACTTACATACTTTACTTGCAACAACCATATACTGCACATACAGTACAATGCACTTCAAAATCAGAGGGAGCATGCCTATCATGATTCAACACCACAATGTGTTCATTCTACACAGTTCAAAGCTAGATGTTCTTTGCTTCCCAATTTTGTTTTTTTTTAAAATTGCTCACACTTGAAGAGTTCCATAAAAATGTATTTGACAGATGTCACAAAAAGACATAGTTTTCAGTAGAAGCTAAAAAATACAAATACAGGCCTTCAAGAAACATTATTCCCAAATTCCATTTTCTGAGTGCCACAGACAGCATTTACCATCCCCAAAGAATCAAACAATTCAGTTTTATTTTAAAAAGTGTATTTAGCTATCCATCTTTCTGAGAAAGGAATCTCCCATCTGACAAATAGTCTTACAAAAAACCTGACATCATATTTTCTTCCCCTGTATTTGCAGGTAGCACTGCAGTAAAAGCACCC
>VXBL01007290.1:332339-472299 GCA_013400195.1 Aramus guarauna | reverse complement strand
AAGCAGGACCCACACTGAATTACAGGAGAAAAGCTGAGAAGATCTACACTGCAGGATCTGATCAGCTGATCTACAAATGACACTGGAAACTTCATGCTTTGACTATAAAATCTATTATCTCTCCTCTTGAGGATAAGCATTCACACCTGGTAACCTCCCTTTTTTCTATTTCTAGTATTTTGCTTTACACCTCAGAGCCTCTCTCTGTGTTTGTCTCTTCTGCCTTTTTCTTTTCCACAGAAAAGATTTTTTATACTTTAATCTGGTTTGGCTTCAGATTCTCAAGCATTCTTCAACATAATTGATTTTTGACAATTAATCTTCTAGGGACCAAATAATGCAGTCCATGTGTTATAACTAATTAATTCCTTGCTTTAGGCCTTACCTCTTGAGAGAAAGAATAAAAAAAAAAATCTGCCTGCTTAAATAGTAAATGGATTAGATGACATATTAAAAGAAAAAAGAAGTGGAGACTGATGTTTCATGCTGCTGCTATGTGTTGTCCCATAGATAATCGATCATAAAACTCCCCTGGGATTCCAGTACCCTGAAGCTCTGGATAAGTTAAAGTGTTAGTTAAGTTTCTCATTTCTATGGCCTTAGCCTCAATTACCTGTAGAACATAACAACATTTTCCTTCACACCCCTTAAACTTGTGAGAGAAGGAATAACTATCATTCCAAAGAGGAAGTTTATAGCTTGGTAGTATTAAAGCAGCTTGCCACAGACAGTAATATTGCTCCTTCTCAGCATTCGCCTGCCCTAAATAGCATACAGCAGAACTGCAGCAGAATCATCCAAAGATGATTTCTTTTTCCCCACTAGATTATGGTCTGCATCATATAGTAAAATATGTTATTCTTTTATGCTTCCCATACCACCACGGTGTTTGAATATAGGTATGCATTACATTTGTATACCTATCAGTTTTCCAATAGCACCACTACTACTGCAAACACTATTTTTCAGGCAGGATAGTGATTTCTTACTGGTACACCATTCTCCTCCTCATGAAGTTACTTGCTGGTATGTTATGTGCCAATTGCACATACTTAGCATAAGCATCACTAGGACTGCTCTAGCTCAGGCTGATGACACTGCACAGAGTGAGAATGAAATCAAATATTTTATTTCCTTTACAGTTTCTTATTATTCAATTACTTCTAATTTTTTAACTCTTTTTAGTCAGTTTGTATGGTAGAGAGTACAGTTACAGAAATGCAGATTACTTAAAAAATGTAAAGACAGAATAGAAAAAAGGGAAAAGCATCATATTAAATTCTCTCTCATCTGCAGTCACTTTTACTTGATATTGGCACAGCTTTATGCAAAACAAAACTGGTTGCTGAAGTCAGACAATATAGAACTTGTCAAGAACATCATAGTCTGTCTTAAAATGTTGAAGAAAGGATATGACGTCCTTCTTAATATGCTGCAAATTAATACAGTAGAGAATTTGAATATATCTAGTTTTCACACCCACGGAAGATTTTTCCAAACAATCTACACAGACAAGCATAGCAGTTTTCCTTTTATGTCATCTGTGGTTTAACTTCAGGATGCATGACTGAGATCACTGCCAAATACATCTGGCTTCTACAGAACTTTCAATCAAATCAAATTTACATTATAAAGCAGCCTTTGTGCAACATTCTTGGGCACTGAACAAATTCACTTTAAAAATAAATGCAATTGAATATTAATAAGTCAAGCCAAACAAATAATTTTGTTTTATAGTCAGAAATGTGCAGTTGTTCTACAGTTCTCATATCAACAACGATTGAATTTCACTACCAAAGATCACACCAAACAAAAGTACGTGGGCCCCAGACAGAGATGAAATAAATGGCAAAGCAAAAGAGATATGCTGGTGAAAAAGTAATTTGGCTGCATCTCAGGTAGAATGGAGACAAGCTCTGACCATGCAATGACTCAGTGTCAATCTGGCTGTTGGCCAGTCCAGTTAAAAACCTGAATACAAGATTTTCAGAGAGGTGCCTAACTTAGAAGCTAGATTTATTAATCTGGGCTGCAGGCTCATACTGACTGCTATCATGCTTGAGTTGTCACTAAACACCATGCAATCATGTAATCAATATAATTCAAGAGGAATCAAAGATGGAAAAATAGACTTATTGATCTCAGGGCTCTATTAGTCTGGAACTGTAGGTATAAGTATTTACACCTGGTATACACAAATGCAAATGTTTCCTCATTTCTATGACTCCAACTAATTCATATGCATAGAGATCTTAACTCTCCTCACAGCTGAAAAATACATACACAGTTATGTGTATATATACATGCATACATCCACAGACAAAAAGTTTTGTATTTGGAAAGACTCCAAAATATTAAGAATTTATCATTAGTCATCCCTAGGAACATCATGTTGTAAAGTTTACTGGATGAGTCATGAATAAGAAACTTTAAATAAAAGAGTAAAAACACATTGAGCTAACCATACCTGCAATTATTTCCACAGGCAGAATAATCGCTTCTAGAGCTCGAGTTTAAAATCTATAGCTACAGTCCAACAAAATATTTAAACGGTTGTTTAACACTATGTCAGTAAACCTGTCAACTTCAAAGGTGCTATTCATAGGCTCAATACAAAGCAGATCTTGAAGGATATATTCTTACACCATTTTAGATAAGTCTCTATTACTGTAATTAAGAGATAATGAGAAGAATAGGTCAACTGTCTAAGATCACCTAATGAATTTAATCATACATACAGTAGCATTTTAACCCACTACCTACTTACCATCTCCTGAGAGGGCTTATGATTTGAAATGACAGAGTTGATTTTTTTTTTTTCATTTTTCTGTGCAGATTTTCTGCCTTGTTATTTTTACTATATCATTTAAGCAATGCTATCAGACACTAATGAGTAAAATTTCAGCACTGTTAATAGGAATATTACAGACCTACATTACTATTCAAAATCAATATACTAAAAAATGAACATTAAGCTTCTAATGGCTAGCATCAAAAATACAAGTTTTTCCTTATTTTTTGTTAACTTATAAAGGTAAGTTTGCTGCCTGAGCAATTCTGTGGATGTTAAGAAACCCCAGTGTTGCTGAACAGAACTTTTAAGGAGTCTTTACTTTTCATCTTGCTGCAGAGTGTAATGTTATGCTCATTGAGTCTTACAGCAAAATAAACTCAGCATTCATGCAAGTGCCCCAAGGAACTTCAGCGACAGAGAGTGTGCATCATGCATACTGGCATCCTGGTTTTTCCTCACTCTTTTGTTCCTATTTTTCCCCTCATGATTGAGAATATATATACTAACTTCACAGGATTACTGCAGTCAGTGAAGAATGCACAAAAATGCATCCCTCCGGTGAGAGCGAAGTCAGAGACAGGTGTGCAGTCTCTGGAGACCAGAAAATCAAGACAGCAGGGAACACTGAAGAGTCTAATAAAAACCCTGGCTGTGTTTCCCCCAGCCATTTCCTGTTGGTTAAATGTTAGTGAAAATATTTAAAAACAAAAAGCAACACAGGCAGTGTGCATATCCATGTGCACAGGTACAATTCCGAGCAATTATGATGCCATACAATTTAGTCTATGCATTTTTTAATTACAATTTTTGTTCCTTTCACTACTTCAACTCATACAACTCACCCCACAGGAAGAGACAGAGATAACCCATTCTGTTAGGGTTATCTGAAAAGACAGGTACACTCAGGGATCTCTCCTAGAAGCTGGGGGCAGGGGGAATATTCCCACTGCACCAGCAATGAGGTTATGGACTAGCTCTCTACAAACTAGTCTCCAGTTCTGTCTGTCAGAAAAAGAGGAGGGAAACCAGTAGAGTTTTATTAGATGGTTCCCATCTTCTCCCACCCAGCACCCAAGATGTGAACTTGCCAAACTATCAGGTTTGATATTCAAACTCTCATGTAGCAAAGCCTAATGTGTTCCTCTGCCAAAGCAAATCTTCGCAACATTGCAGGCTGGGGTAGCATCTAACCCCACAGCCCTCAGAGACCACTCTTCTGTGCAATTTTCTCCATTCTTTGTGCACTCTTCACTTCTGTCTCCACCTCCTTCATTTTGGATGTATTGCTGTTGTTTTTTTAAAACCCTTACCACTAGCCTTATCCTGATTTCAGCCAGCCACTTTGGTTTGTTTTTGTTTTTTGTTTTTTTTTTTGCTTTAGTAGAAACTGCATTAGGCCTTAAATTTAGTTTTACTCTCAAGAGAGAAATTAATCACATCAGAAAACAAAAGCTAATTTAAACCACCTTTACCTTCTCCTTCACCAGTATGTTTACAGGTCTTGGACTTTCCCAAATAAATTTAAGTGTGCATGTTTTTTCACATTCATTAAAGATTTGGCATTTAAGTACATTGGTTCCTAACACACTGAAAGGCCCTCATCCAAATGAAGCTAGAGTCAACATAAGCTATTCTCACTATCACATGCTTTGGATCAGGCTTAGAGATATCACTGCTGAATAAAGGCCCACCAAGAACAACATGAAACATGGAGAGAAATGGTACCTATTACTGGCTCTGTCTATACTTGAAAAGTCTCTTATATAAGGCTTTTCCCCAATTTGAGTAAAATACATAGAATTTTGCTACTTATTTTTATGCATAACATGTTAGTAGAATTTGGTTCTCAGGTTAACACTGATAACAACCCAAGTCACTTTTACCATCTCTAGAAACACCTTGTGACATGGTTTATGTACTTGGTTGCTAGGAGAAGTCTAGCATCAATAGAAATGACTGAAAGCACAAGATACCACAGGCCAATCACCACATCTCGGCTAAGAGCCAAGCTTCCAACAGATCAGTATGTGAAGAACATGCTGGACTGGAGGATGCTAATTGGGTTAATAAGGATTGCTCATGAATTGCAACACAAGCATGAAGTTGTCATGAATGTGAATATTTATCTTTTACACCTGTGTTTAATTAACAATTTAAGACTTGTGAGAGGCCTAGAAAAACCACAAGCAATCTCACCAAGGGTATATGCATTTCCTTGTAGATAAAATTTACACTTGTGACAGCTGGCTTCAGGGACATTTGTTACTACACGGGAAGAAAAGCTGCTGAGAGACAAGAACAAACAAGATTTTACAGCAGGAATAATTTGGGATAAACACTGTGAATAGTAAAAAAAACTCCCAAGATATTCCACAATGTATAACAATCCTGTAGAAATCAAAACAGAGACAACATCCATGCTATATGATGCCGGTGTTGGAGTCCATGGAGAGGGATTTATGGCCCCAAATGTATTAAGCAGTGATTTTAATCGGTTTGTACACATACACAGCATTACTGAAATCCTAGATTTTTGTGTATTGAACATGTAATGTAGTTAAAACCCTTTATTTCCATCTAGTAGTTGAAGAATTAAGACTGTCATTCAGTTAATACCCATTTAAAGTTACAAAACTATTGCCGGCAAGAGCAATTTATCAGAACATTTGCCAAGCTATTTGGCTGATTGGTTTTGGCATGGGTCTTCTGCAGCCTGCATCATTCAGATCAGTTAAAATGAAAATACTCTCATTCACAAAACATTGTTCTATTGAAGCAAAGGACTATTTTGTTTTCTTTTTCATACTGTATTTCTGGGTTCTGTGACATCTAGTACAACTGGAATTGTAGAATCATAGGGTTAGATCGCAGACTTCTGGATCTCTGAGTATAGTGGAGCACCACAAAGATTTCCAGAGCATACCTAATACTTACCCTTTTCACTCAACTGAAAATTTTGGGCTGCCTGCTAATCTCAGCTGAACTAATGATAGAAATAGAGCTTGCACCTATCTAGACTCATTATCTGTCTCTGCATCATACTTGTAGAAAAGAAGAAACTCTGCATGTGAGCCTCTGAAAATTAAGTATGACCTCCACATTCTCAAGACAGTTTAGTCAGATAAAGGACAGTTTCTGTCAGCCTCAGTTTATGTCAAATCCTGGCTCAGCAAAACTTTCTGCTTTTGTTATAAATACAAAAATCCTTCGGATTTAAGGCCTTCAGAAAAATCTTACTTGGTTCACAGTCCTAATTAAAGCATTCTTAGTGTAAAACAAGGCAGATTTCATTAATAGGACATACCTAGCAGATATGAAGGAAAGTGATAATAATGCTAGTACATAAAGAACAATTAAGCCATCAGTGATACTCCATAGCATTTTCTGTTACCACTTTCTTTATATTCTCAGCCATCTCTTATGTTCATGCAATTTTTGGTTGCTTTCACTTGAACAATGCTTGGTTCTATCTGCTGTGATAATGAAAGTAATCTCTTGAATAAATGCTAGATCAAAACACCAAAGGTCTAAGATTAAAAAAAAGTTTCAGCCTCTCCCCATTATGCCCAATTTTCAAAGAATATGTAACACCAAGTGTTTAAGTCCACCTTCTCAGGGGCAACAGATTTTTCATATTGGAATTTATTGTAAATTTATGGGCTCTGGCACGTGAAGGCTGTCCCATTTTTGCTCTGTCTTTCAAAGGTTAAACACTGTACACTGCCCGTGTAGTCTTCACCATATATAAATTCTTACCATGTACATCCAAACTCTACAACCTCTCTCAAGCTACAGTGCCAGCAAAAACAGCAAGCTTGCTGATTTGCAAGGCAGTCAGTGTGGGCCCATACTTCATTTTCATCATGCTACAGCTTGACTGACTACTTTAAGAGTGAAGAGGCACAGCTTCTAAGAGATTAGAAAGAATTTTAATTACCTAATTGCTATTTGAAGTCTTTGAACTGAGAGATGATTAACCTGTTTTCACTAGGCTCTTCCCAGATATTATATTCTGTCCTTTGGCATGCATTTGTCTCAACTATATGCAAGTCAGAGATAAATTTATCCACACAGTTTGTGCTATTCTGGCTACTGCCTTTTGAGATGTGACCTCTTGTAGTGACCCTACCCAAAAACTTGTTGTATATCAAGGAGTTAGATGTTCATCTGTCTGGCTTTTGGCTGAGACAGAGTTAATTTTCTTTCTAGTAGCCGGTATAGTGCTGTGTTTTGGATTTAGAATGACAATAATGCTGATAACACACTGATGGTTTTAGCTGTTGCTAGCTAGGTAGTCGTAGTGTCTACACTAAGTAAAGGACTTTTCAGCTTCTCCCACCCTGCCATGTGCAGAAGCAGCTGGGAGAGCACAGCCAGAACAGCTGACCCAGACTGGCCAAAGGAATATTCCCTACCATAGAGCATCATGCTCTGGATATAACTGGGGAAGCAAGCCAGGAGGTAGGATCACTGCTCAGAAACAAGCTGGGCATCAGGGCGTTTGGGGGTTTTTTTTCTTCTGCTTGTTGTGAGCAATTTTGTGCATCACTCATTTTATTATCATTATTATTGTCACTATTATTCTCTTCCTTTTTTATCCTATTCAGCTGTCTATCTCAACCCAGGAAGGTTTTTTTTTTTCTTTTTTCATTCACTTCCCTATTGCCTTGGATCCACAACATCACCTCACAGTTAACCTACATGGGCACAAGCTTGCGCTGTGCTATGCCATGTGTACAACTTGGCCACCTGTGTGGTCCATATCCCTTGCCTGTAGGATCAGCTTACCCAGCTAACAGTAGCAGAGGAGCCCACAGGCAGCTCCCACTCAGTACACCACCTGTATGGCCTTGTATTTACCCAAAACTGCAGTAACAAGTTCATCTGAATATTATTTTTGTTTGACAGTAGAAATATTGAATAGATTTCTTTTCAGCCATTTTGAAAATTAATGTTTCAACCAACTCAGGCAAAGCTAACATAACTTAGAAGTTACTATTTTTGGATCTATATGAGGTACCTTGTCAGCTAATAGCAATATAGGACTTCTCTCTAAAAGTGAAAGCACAGCCTATTTCATGTGCAGTTCACTGGTTAGATGAGCTATGGACCCTTAAGCGTACCTTCTCCAATCCACTTCTGTTTAGAAAGTCTTCAGATTTTGTATTTTAGATAAAAGGAAAAGAGCCCAGCTATCTCTCAGTCTACAGAAGACCCTCTCTCTCACACTTGGCACACAACACTGAGCCAGTTTCTGTTCTATATTCTGTTCAGTAATGGCTGACTAACAGAGGAGCATTGCCTTTCCATTATACTTTCCAGCAAAGAACACAATTTTAAATGAGGAGTTTGATATGAGAGCTGTTTGGAGGAAATATTAGTCATACAGCATCTACTACAAATTTATTCTGTATGTATTTCCACAAAAATGATAAAGCCCTCTTGAAGCTTTGAATTTTATTTCAGTGTAATATTAAACTGTTTAAGATGGCACTGCATAATTCAAAAGTAAAAGTGAATGTGCTGTAGAAAGGAAATTGTATAATAGGGGCTTAATGTATGAGAAGTCAGCATTATTTGAATCTTTCTAATCATAATTTCAGTTGTTAAAGCACCAGGGACTCCATCAGTATAGACACTATATTCTGATTCAATTACATTATGCATTAAAAAGTGGTGGTTTACAGCATCCATTAGACTTGTTATTACCCTTGTGCCATACTCAATTGAACGAAGGAAAAAAGCTTTCTCCTAAGGGAGGTAAAAACGAAAAAGCATATTCAGAGAAATGCATTAATAAGTACTCCCTGAGAGAAGTTTCAGTTCATTTCTTCCAGAGATGAGTATTCCCACAAAATGCATCAAAGTAAACATCATGCCTCATTACCCCTTTATATTGTTCAGACCCCACATATAAAGATGTAACATTGATTAATGGAAATAAATTACAACATTCTGTGACTCAGAATAAGTGACTCCAAAAGCTTAGCACGACTAACAACAACAACTTGAATAAAACAAATTTAGCAGGAAGCTAATCCAAGCCTCATCCATAATAACCAACATCTCATTTTTCTGTTTATCTTGAGCCTGAAAGCCATAAAAATAAAATACTGCCATTCTTAGCATTGCAATTGATGGCAATAGCCATGAGATGATGTTTAACTTTGGTCAGACTGATGAGATACTATTTGCTGTTATTACTACGTGTAAGACACCAGTTTTGCAGTTCACCAATTTAGCTGTCAATTTAAGTCTGATCTACAATACAGCACTTTTCCACTTTCCAATAGACAAAAAAAAAAATCTATTCCCAGACTGTATGGGATTTTTCAGGCATCTGCAGTCACTACTGTGTTAAAGTCACTCTACTTAATATTTAGAGTGTTACTGATCTCCAAATTAGATTTTAAACACTTCTAGAGTAACTGAGCCACAAGGTAAATTTCTTTAATCAAGGTGAGTCATGATTGTTCATA
Organism: Aramus guarauna; assembly: GCA_013400195.1. Classification (NCBI taxonomy): domain Eukaryota; kingdom Metazoa; phylum Chordata; class Aves; order Gruiformes; family Aramidae; genus Aramus; species Aramus guarauna. Next base: position 463,026 of record VXBL01007290.1, on the reverse strand, counting down.
TGACTATATTTATTGCTAAATTAACACATTTATCAAATAATTGCATTATTCTGATTTTCAGACTTTACTCAATCAACAAGAATGAGCAGGAAACTTTCCTAATCTTCTAAAAATTTGACATGTAAAATACTTCTGATTCAAAGATGAAACAAAATGTTATTTTTTTGTGTGTTTTACTAACAAAGCAGAGCACGTGTTTTAATGATCAACTGAAATATTTAATTTGGTCATTTCAAAAACTTGGAAATCTTGTTAATGAAGGGAGGAAATCAAATTAAGTTATGTTAAAGAATAACATTTTATTTGAAAACTCCACTAAGACAAAAAAATTACTGTCAAAAAATAATTCTCACCAAAACAGCACCTTTTGTGCAGTTTTCTTTTGGGGTAATTCGATATTTTCAGTCAAAAAATTCTCATTCTATAAATGTACAATAATGACATGATGCCTTTTTACTCTTTTGTGGCAGCTGTAGATGCCTCAATTCCTTCACATTCCTATGTTTTAGAACAGAAACTTCCTACCAAAGTCATTGTTGTTTGTGAAATATTATTCAGGAGATAAACATGATCCAGAACCAATTGCTTGTCATTCAAATACAGCCAACATTTACTATGTCTCTTACTGCTTCTCTCCCCAGCTGTCTGTTCCCCCAGCACACAGGACTCATTTCACAGCTTTACAGGCTTACTACGTTCTGGCCAACTCTCTCTTTCCCTGCTGTAGCAAATCCCTTTTAGACATGTTATACAGCACGAGGTGGCTTTTCCAGTTTGCTCAGAAAAGAAAATGTCTGGCTGATAAATGCTGCCTGCTTGACAACACTGAACACTATTTACAAACTGTAGCTACCTTTAATCAACATACTTGTCCCTGATTCCAAGACATGATCACAACTCATTTCAAGTCTGCAACAAAATTCTTGTTGAGATAGATTGCACTAAGTGTAAGCCTCACTCCTACAGCAAGCTCCACTCAGGTGGGGCCCTCTGCCCATGCCAGATCCCCACCACAATCAACACAGCTCTGTGCAAGTTTTTGGAGTAACTGGTGTGATGCTCACACCAAAAAAGGACATCCATGAATAATTTCTCAGTATCGATACATAAGCTGAATCCCATACATACACATCTTGCTCTCTGCACCTTATACCAAGGCATATACCTAGCATAACATATGAAGAGGGAGTAAAGCAAACATTCTCTTTTCATGTCAGTGATGTCATGCTGATTTACATTAAGCATCTGACTTCTTACCTGTGTAGTTCCTCTGTGAAATCTGATAAAGCACTTTTTTTATCTGATGATAGAAAATATTAAAAAAAAATTAAATACATCAAACATGGACTTTCTGGGAGATTTTGTTTTCTGGTTTTGGGAGTTTGCTGGGGTTTTGGTCTTTTGTTTTGGTTGGTTTTTTGTTGGTTATTTTTTGTTTGTTTGTAGGGAGATACAGCTTTTAAAAATATTTTTCTTTACATAACATCCTTAAGAAAGTATTTCTTACTACTAGTCACCATAGGTTTGAGTATTCTAACAAATCATTATAAGAAGCTTGCCACCAACCTTTTCCTTTCCCAAGGCAATTTGCATGACATCCAACAGCAAATGCCAACTCACTATTATTTTATGTTATTCTTCTATTGCTAGAATAAAAAGGTCCAGAATCAAATTGGGGGCAAAATGAGACTTAAAACAGGAAAGCTAGAAGTGACAAATCAACCAAGCATGTATTTATTTCATCCCTTCAGATACTAAGAATATAAAATAATATTACCATTCACATGCCTGAAGATGGCACAGAGCCATCAGCTCAAGAAAGCAGCAATGCAGCATCAGGAACAAAGCATGAGGAATTTAGTAAGGGACACGAACCCGCTGAAAGTGACCTAGTTCTTCAACTGAGCAAGACCAGCACCAGGACTGACAGCTCTTGGGTTTTCTCTCTCTACGTGATTTATCAATTTTTAAACAGTGATGTGGTATGGTACAGAAGGAAATCAAATGCAACACACTCTTACTGCTTATTGCTCATACTACTAATGGCACATGCCAAAGTTGCAGTGGGAATCATTTTGCAGAACTGAAACACATGAGTATGAAACAGTTAATCTGACACTACTACAAGTGCTCTTGCTCAGGTCATCTTAGACAGCAAAAGTAGAGCATGTACATGTAAACTAAAGTCAATAGCAAAATTAAAGTTATATTCTCATAAAAACCACAAATAAAAGGACTTGTTCACATTGACTGCCATACCAGATACATAGATGGGCAGATAGGCTTGACCCATGCAAAGTGACTGAAACAAGATGGGATCATTAAAATAGAGAGTGTGTAAACTTGCAGTTACCTGTAACCTTTTTTTTTTTTTCCTCATCAGCATGCTCTAAATGAAATTCAAGTAATTTTCATCTTATCTCATGGTGGTGGCTGTAGCTATAGCCTTCCATTTATTAGCCAGAGCTACAACTTCAACATTATACTCTGCAAGAAACAGATCTGGTTCTCCAGTGATAGGCCCTTTTTGTAGTGATGTCCAGCTGTGTGAGTGGATGAACAATACTTCCTGATCTCAAGGATAACATTTCTTAGTGGTTTCAAATTCACTTAGGATTCATGCAAATATACAAAGATAAGGGATAAGATCCCAGTCCTAAATTTCATGTCCTGAAAACAGGTCCTTACAATCTAAGAACCAACAAAAACACCTGCACAGGAAGAATGTAGTCTGTATGAACAGTGAATACATGGTTGATCAGAAAAAAAACACCAAAACCTGTAAGACAAGAAGAAAGTAGGCAGAATAGAAAAACAGATTTAAAAAAAAAAAGTCTTAGAACTTGTCATTTCTCTTTCATTCTCATTGTTGAATTGTGTTTATGCTAATCATTTTGGTAAGTTGCATCAATATTGTCTTCCAAAACCGGTTTCTCCAAACATTTATAATGCACAAGCCTGCCTTGCTCTCTCAGTTCCAGCAGTATATTGATTTAAAATCCAGGTCTCAGAATCTGGTGATAAGGAATTCTTATTCTAATAGGAATTACACCACTGCATTGTTCCACAGTACAGAAATCATGCCGAGCTTCCCACGCTCAGATTTAACTACTCTAATGCAGAAAGGATTTATCTGCCCATCTGTGAAGCAGCATTGTTTAGCAGAGACTCAAGAGCCTATAAAGCTTTGTGGCCCAGTTAAAAAAAGTACATGTTTATGACCTTTGAAATCCATCTTCCCAATTTATTCAAATGCTTGCTCAATCATTCTCTGAAGCTTCTGGATCTCTTTGCATCACCTTTAACAGGAGTTCAACTGAGTCCAGATGCAAAAAAGCTAGACAAGACTAGGAATCCCATAGTAAAATATTTGCCTAGCAGATGTTATTTAATGGAAAGTGAAGGAGGTTTTTTGTTATAATATATTAATGTTGGTGGAAATTCCAAGGAAAAATATTCTCTCTGATGAGAGAGAGATGAATTCTGTCATTGCAAAGGGCTGCAAGAGATCAAGTCCCTGAGTCCCCCAGATCAGGCTGTCAAACTACAGATTTTACCCTACATTCCCCACAAATTCCAAGAGAGTGTTCTTTTCAGTAGACTGTCATTACTGCAGGACACTTTTGTCCTGTGAAAGTCATAAATTGTTGGTTCATGCAGAAGCACAGTGGTATCATGTTGATGTTAGAGTTACCTCTACAAAGCTTGTTTCTGACCAGTCAAAATAAAAAAAAAAAATGTCAGAATCAAGGTTTACTAGAAATGAAGTCAAGAAGCAGAGTTAAAATGTACTGCTAAAATTAAATTGGTTGGTTCACCTTACTTTTCTTAAGGCAGTGTAGAGAAAGAAGGTTGACATGGCAAAAATCATCCACATCACTTTCAATGATACTCCACAGATATGAATTTTCTTCTTTTATATCTTCCTTTCTAAGCATACAATCATACTAATGTACTAAAACATAATTCTTATTGCCTACCCAGTATAGTTAAATTTATATTATTATTGTTGCAGCTTCTATCCAATACTAATGATATTGCCGTAACTGGAAGATATTGGTTGTGCCTCTATATATCTGCATGCATGCGTGTGTTCTAGTGGATCACTTTTTGTAGAGTGAACTCTTAGTGACCTGAGAACTGAAACACAGGACTAGCTTGTGCTCACAAAACATCAGTTAACCACAGCCTGAGTGGCATCTAAGAAAAACAGATGTTGTAACAGTGGCCCCAAATAATACAGGCAGAAAATTGCAACAGATGCCTTGAAATAGCAAGAACAGGATGATAACAGAGACCACAGAACAAAAAAGTCACAAAGGACTGATTTACAGTCACTATATGCATACCAGTTTGGGAGCTAGGTAAAACCTGTTTTAGGAGTAACAAAGAACAAATATCCAGCATATGTAAATATAACATAAATTACTGATCTTGGATATAATCATTCATCACATTATGAATCAATGGAGGAAAAGCAAGTGAGCAGACTGTGTTAGCGATCAATAAGCAATAGCTCGTGAAGCTTAGAGCCAAAGCGACATGGGCATAAAGGGTGATGCCAAAAATGGGGAGAGGTGACAAAGTTTGCACATACGTATTTATATTATCCTTGCAAGTGAGCTGTAATAACTAGATAAATTGTTAATATTATGACTGGACTAATAATAATTCTTTGATTAGATTGTGAACACCATGCTTAGGTTAACAATAAATTCTTAGTTTCAAGTACATTTCATCAGTCTGCACAAAATAGAGAGGTTTAGTCTGGTATCCTGCCTTTGAAGGCTGGCCATTAAATCAGGATGCGACTTTATTATCACTTTACCATGGTCATATTCTTACTAGAACTTAACTTTGTTTGGATTGATTTTGCTCAGTAATGAAGTGCAAACAACTGAAGCATTCCACCTCAGCAAAAGTTACATGCCTATGTTTCTTTCCCACAGACAAGAACATTTCTACTTTTCAGGATGACAAAGGAGCTTCTCTTCATCCCACCATTTGTTATGACACACACACAAAATGCAACTCATTTATACCAAACTTCTCACAACTAAGTTTTCCCTGAACATTTTCTGCCAAGTTAAAACATCTCTTTATGATCAGCATGCAGATTAACACATATTTTCAAGTCTAAAAACTTTAAAGGACAAGAAAGCTATTTTTGCACTTCATGCTACAAACATAATCAAGAAATGCCATGTTCCTCCAATGCAGTACTCAAATTGCTCCGCTGCCTCTGAGAAGAAGCAAATACAGAATTAACATTTCAGCTAAATTACACTTTATTTTTGATGCTAAACAACACTTTGTCATTTGTGATTTGTTCTGGAGCACCTCAGCTGAGCTACTAAAACAGAGCTTCAAAGAACACAGAAAAAATGATTTTAAGACAATACCTCTACTACTTTCACTTCTCACCACTATAAGCTAATCTAAGAATGATATAGCATCTCTACTTTAAAAGGGTATTTTGAACAGAATTGAGCCCAAGATGACCCACACTGAAATTAAACCGTAAGGAAGGTCTGATTCAGTGCAGTGGGAAGAGGGAGAATTTTTTTTTTTTTTGGGGGGGGGGGGAATCATTCTTTCCTCTTGCTATTTCTGTTACCATTTTTAATTGCACTGTTCACAAAGAAAATGCATCTCCATTACACTTCTTATGTCTTTTTAATTTACAGTATATAATGGAAAAAATTAGGTCACAAAAAGAGCCATGAGCATCCTGTGTCACTTCCTATGCTATCTGTGCTGCACAACCCACTGAATGCATGCACCAGTAGTTCAGGAATACATGTTCTTTTGTGGCTTATCACTTAATTGGCAATTATAAATCCTATAATTAACTACAGTAAAAAAGCCTCTGGCAAAAAGCAGCTGGGCAGTTCAAACATGAGGTATAAAATTACTCCAAAAATCAGTCAACAGACAGCTTATCTACAAATTCGTAAACAAACCCCACTAGAGAGTTAGTACTGTCAATTATTGTGCCCACTCAAGCCTCTGGCCATCAAGGCACCACATCAGTTCAAAAGTGACAGGAAACAGTGGCAGAGAAGCCATCAATCTGATACTGGATGGGACCGATCATCAGCCATTCCTCAAAAAAAGTCAGAAGGCTGAAAAATTCTGACTCACCTTATTGCTGTAAACACCCTGATATAATCTCCTAGTTGACAATCACTTATAGAAGTAGTGTTGCAATAGATGAACTCATGAAAGTGTTGCTTACAGTAAGATGTCAGCAAGCCAAAAAAGCCAAACCTGACTGGCATCCATCCTGCTACAGCTGACTACATTATTCACATCACACTGCAATGTTAATTATAGGAAGACACACATCTGCAGCAAGCCTATTTATTCTTTTTAAGAGAGTAGCAGGTGGGCCAAAACAGTGATTGACAGAAAATAAAATCTAATGAGATTCACCTCATCTTCCTTTTCTGATACTCAACACTTCTTCACCCTATCTCCTCACCTTCTAAACCCACCACTAAATTACTTCTCTAGCTAGATGATAGTACAGTGGATCTTGCCATGTGCTACAGATTTCTTCACACAATCTAACTGAGCCAAATCAGCCTCTTATCAGGCCATTCAAAAAGCATTTAACATGGGGTTGCTTAAGTAATTAAATTCTTTCTTAGGCTTTTGTTTTACAATATTTGTAATTGTTTGCACTGAACAGCTAATTCAGCAGTGCCTCAGAGAGACTCCAGCTACTGCAGCTGGCTCCAGAAAGATATCAACATTTACATACCTATTCCCATCATCTTAAAAGATAAATTAAACCACACAGCTTCTTCCCTAAAAAGCTATGTGTGTTATTTGTGACCTCAAGTGTTTCACTTCATTTTTAAACCAAGGACTATATATACACAGCTCAAAGGATAATATATACAATTGTAAAACAGCAATAAAGATAGATCAGTACAAAGATTTTGCTTACAAGTAAAAAAATTCCTACTTTGCATTCATAACATTAAACAAGATGTCCAAGTTCCAGCTCAGCAAAAGCCATAGTATTGGTGTTTGAAAATTTATTAGATTTCTGTTTCCTCAATTAAACAGAAAATATGAAATTTTTATTTTAGTCACATAAATATGTGGTCATATATCATTCATTGTTGAATGAATCTGTTTCAGATATTTCCAAGGAAAGGAAATGAGGAAAGGATACATGGTGGTATTAGAGCACTGCCTTCTGCTTTCTCCCTTCGTTGACCTAAGTCAGGTTGCATCTAAAGTACAGATCAGCTCAGGGAGCAAGTCAAGCTCTCCAGTGGTATGAGCTGGGAGCCCACACGCTCAGATTTTGACATCATTGCTTGATGCACAAGTAATTTGTCACTGGACTGGAATCCAAGTATCTCTTAAATCAGTACCCCTGCTAAGGGCTCCAGGGTCATTCCTTCCTTTTCGCTCTATTTCTCAAATATTAGAAAAAGCAGAAGCATCTCCAAACACATTCTGATGCTTAGGGCTCTTATAATTAGGATAAACAGTCTAAACCCCTTCAAAAATTAAAGCATCTGTGTGTCTCTCATCAAGATAGGGCAGCTACTCATGGGAGTAGAGTAAGACAGGCTGCAGCACCTCCAGCAGCTCTTTGGCTTCCTCCTTGAGCAGTGTGTCTAAAATTACTTATGTAATTTATCTCCATTTGCAAACAGTCTCGGGATTAAATTCACCAAAATGTGTAGTTTCTGTTACCTTGGCCAAAAAAAAAAATTTGATCCAAATTCTAATTGATAAGCTGCTAAAATAAGATTTCTTATTCTCATAAATACATTGTGACATGCTGAAAATGTAGGGTTTTGATGACTGGTTTACTGGTCTATATTGCTGGAATTCAGTGTTAATTTGTCTTCATCTTCTTTTCAAATGCCTTTAGTTATTATGATGAACTTTTAAATATTGTGCAGGATTCTGCCTGCTCAGTTTTGTATTGCTAGCACATGGATGCATGGAATTAAGTGGAAGACACAACATGGGTTACCAGAGATCTCAGTAGAAGTAATGAGCAGTGGTACAAACAAAAACGCCCCATGCTTCAAAACAGGTAAACTAACCGTAACTGGTTCCATCCAGACCAAAATGAAGTACTTTTCCTAAGACCAAGCCTGCAGAGTGAAAAATCTTGGAAAGCATGGGAGGTTTGGGTAAGCTGAGAGAGGTTGCCAGCATTTGTCAGTGCAAAACTAACATGCTGGGAAGACTCAAAAGACAAGTGACTTACTGCAATGGACAGCCAAGTTACTTCAAATTTCTATCAACTCAGAGACTGAATAAAGTGGAACCAATTCCATAGGAAGATGATGTTCAGATTTCCATTTATTAACTACTGTGGGCCAGAAACATTTATCTGAAATTAGAGTGACGGAAGCAAGATGGATATTTTGACAAAAAAAAAGCATCTTTAAAAACTTTTTAAAATCAATTTCATTTTGGAAGAAAATTAAAATTGGCTTTTTCAACAGAGTTAGGCATCCATTTAGAAGCTGCCTGTATAGCTGCTGTATAAAAACATTATCTTAAGCTTACAAAGAAAAATAATTGTTTTCAATTTTTCTGAAAAGGCAAGCTTGGATCCATCTAAAAGATTTTTTAAAACTTTTAAATAGAAATGTTCTAAATGTCTTGATTCTGGGTTTTCTTATAATGTAAAACATGTTAAAAAGAATATCTACTTCCTACCCAGCTCTACAATTTTCTCTGGATTTAGTCCTTCTCACAGCATTCATCACCTTGCAGTCTCCTCACATGCCACCCCACTGATCAGCTAGGTTAAAAAAGCATACTCTTCCAATTTCTCAAAAGCCCAAAATACCACCAGTATAATCTCACCAACTCCCAAAAGGCAAAAGAATTGTGTGGGACTGACAGTAAATTCCAGGGAAAAAAAATCCAGCTTACTGCAATGGGAACAACTCTTGTTTATGACTCAAGAAATCAGATATTTGTTGTAGAGGATAGTGTATATGACATTAAAACATTGGTGGTTATGTTTTACGTATTTATTTTTAATCCATAACAACTGGGTGATAAAGCCTGCCATCTCCCCAACAGCATCCAAAGATTTTAATCCCTTTAAAAATTTCAAACATAGATTACATACATGTGTTTGAAGTTCACAAATTGCTGTGCCTCTCTGTGTAATACAGTCCAGATTCTGTGCCGTGTTGGATTAGCACACACACAGTGATGCATTCCTTTCACTGGCGCCCTGCCAGAATCACACAGGTATAACAGAGAGGAGCTTGGCTCTGTCTAAATAGGTTTCTTCATTGTCCTTTTTACAGTATTCCTGTTTATGAAAAGAATATTCCATCCTGCTTCACTGTGATGATCTTAGTGGCATAAATCATCCCATATAACTCAGTTTTCTCTTTACATTCAGACTGGCTGCTGTATTCAAAGACTGAAACTGATTCATTTGTCTTGACATGTGAAGATGCAGAGTGCACCTTTCCATCCATCACTCAGAAAGATTCATTACTGACAGCAGGAGAGGTTGCTGAGGCAGCCATCTCTCTGGCAACAGAAAAAGCAGCATCTGGAGTTAACTGAGCTAAGGCATTGTCATTTTCCCATCCCATACTATAAAACCAGATCATATCAGCTCACAGTGCCAACTCATTTTGTGTGCTTTTGAATACTCTGCAAAGTAATGATTTGTTCCTCAGAACTGGCTAAGTCAGTATGTCCATCTGAGAACTTAGGCACTTACCATTTAAGCTTGCTAGCTAAACAAGGGCTAGAACCACAGGAAGCCTCAAGGAGAGAAATAGCATGTAAGTCTCATCCAACTGATGCCCTCCATTTGCCATCTCTGGGAATTATCCTCAGCTAGAGTCAAGCAAGATATAAATACCAAGCACAATTGGATGAAGAGACTTACACTGAGGAAGACTCAGCTTTCTTTTCCCATCTAGAGGAAAGTAAGTCTCAGAAATGCTTGAAAATTGGGAGAGCACTTGGGGAAGCACCATACATGCCTGCCCTGTTCTCATGCTCCTTCTTAGGTACCAGGTGCAGCCACTGTCAAGAACACAACAGATTTGGGGAAGTCTTGGTCTGAGCCATTACAGCCACACTGATGCCCTTCTCTCTCACAAGAGCAGATTGAGCAACTGCGAGCAACTGTACTCCCTCATCTTGAATGTCTTCAAAATTATGCTTTAACAGTTTCTACTATTTGGTCAGGAGGAAGATTGGGAGAAAGGTAGGCAAGACAGGGGATTTTATTATCTAGCTCTTAAGGTACTAGTCTGGAGTGGGGAAGAGATCAGGATTTCAGTTCCCATTTCAGTGACTACTCAAAACTACTGTGAGAGACAGAGTCTTCCCTGAGCACTAGTTGAGGATTTATTTGTGACATGATGCCTTGGATATCCAGAGTGTCAGGATATCCAGGTGGGACTAGGGAAAGAGGATTCTACAGAACTTAAGTGACCATTTCCTTGCACTTTATTGCTACTTAACCCACCTCAAATGCAGGGATTCTGCTGGTTAGCTGCAGGGAAAGAAAGAGCTACCACCGCTCCCAGTGTATGATTAGACTTTTAAGAGTTGAAATGGGAGGATTTCATTTTTCTCCAAGGCACTGGCAATCAATCATGGCAGGAAAGGTGTGCATATCTACAGAAAAACTATAAGAACTTCTGGTATTACTAGTACATTAAATTTGCTAATACCTGCCCAACCCTGGTTACGTGCTTAGGACCAGCTGCTTGATTTACATTTAGAAGCAGTAGAATTGCCCTTCTCTAACATTCAAAACCATCTCCTTAGGGTGCCAATAAATCTACTATCTACATTGTTAAATATTCTGCACAGTAATAGTATCTTTCTCAATAATAAAAAAATTAAGCTGGTTAAAACAAATGCACTAAGTAGTCAGACTTTTTAGCTAGATATTTCTTGTATTTTATCTTTATTGCCTTTCACAATAATAGCTGACTAACAGACCCAAAGCACAATATCCTTAAATTAAACTAAGACTTCTCAACACTTTTTTTTAATACTTAAAAAATAGAACTGGTTTAGTCAGAGATTTTGTTCAAATAAAGCCAGATTTTTGTTTCATTTTAAGAGTGATTTCCCCTTTGCACCTTCTGTCATTTTTACATATGTAAGTGCAAAAATGAGTAAAACTTGAATATTGAAAATGTTTCAAGCATGCCAAAGCAAAAGGACTTACTCTAATTTCCCTCTTTCTAGCCAAAAGATTATTTTTTTTTTTACTTCAATTCACAAAAATCATCTCAAATCCCATCTCAAGTCTTTTTCTAGGTGAAGGACTACACCTATAACTATAAAATTCTCTTCTAACATAACACTTGGTTCTTCTTTCCATCACAGGATGCAGAACTTTTCCACCAAGCATAGGAGACCAGAAGCTACAACACATCACTTCAAGAATACATATTTCAGAGTGCTTGAAGTGATGTATTTGATTAAAAAAAAGGGAATAAGTCTTTTTGAGAAGCCAAGTAAATATTATTACCCTCTTGAGTTCAGAAAGCTTTAGAATATGCTCATGTAGCTCAGCCACACCATATCATGCCTTCAAAGGAGCTTGAGCCATGGTTGCCACCTTCTGTTGATATTGGACATCACTTTTCTCCCAACAGCATCATTATGTAGCAGCCTTCACTTCACCATGTGACATACAGCAGATGTTAAGTGTGTCTTATCCACATCTTAACCACCATTTCCCCCCTGAATTTGATGAGAGAATAGCAAGCATGTTCCTTTATCTTTCAAGGCCTCACCTTGAATTCCTGAAGCTACCCATGCTTCTCCTAGGACAAGTGTGGTTCAAACACCCTTGAACTCTAGCCAAGGACAGATGTAGGCTAATTTTATGGCATGAGTTAACTTGCACATTCACACTGACAGGCCCACTGATGAGACCTTTAGGAACACTCCAGAAAAAAGGGACAGAAATCCTGCCTCCTTTTTCTGAAGGACAGATTAGTCCAACTGCAAATAGGCAAGACGGACCTCCTCAGCTCTCTGCATCTGCAAGGCAGTTTGTCTCACCTTGCAGACTCTTCCAATTTAAGGCACAAGGAGTTTGTGCAGACACTTGAAAATTAGGACATTGCAGGACACCTCAAACACAAAAGTCCCCTTCACTCAGTGGAAGGCCAAATACCCTAGGTAAGGAAAGGCAGAAACAGAGTGATCCTCTGCATTCACAGATGTTAGTTTTTGTCAGAAGCACCCAATACTTAGATTTTTATATTTGAGCTAGTAGGTAAATGAATAAGAAACTCAGTAAAACTGGGGTTTCGGGTTCTATTTTGCTTATTTCAGAAAATATTTACTTCCTCCCTTCAGAGCAAGGTAAACTATACCAGGGACAACAGGATTCATTTAGGTCTTGATTTAACCACCAATGTCATAATTAAACAAAGGGTCAATGTTTACCTCAATGCAAGAGGGCTTGACCAGTTTATAACTTTGCTTTTCTTCCAACGCTTTCCTTGCATCTAAGGAAAAGGAAGCTCTGCTCCCATTCTGCCCAGTAACCTTTTCCTTTATATGTTTTCACCACCTGAGTAGTCCACAAAATGAAGTGTAATGACTAGTACCTCAGTAGCAACCTGCAAGAGGCACCAAAACAAATCAAGTGCAGTAGTGCTCTCTGCTTGACAGCTGTAATGAATTAAATTGCCTATCCTACTTCAATTCATTTTTCCTTCTGTGAAAAAAAGACTTAGATTTAAATGGGCTATTCAAAAACACATTCTACATTTCTATGAATCTAACAGAGTGAATTGTTTTCTGTACTGTAAAGCTAACAGCCCTTGTCTGCACAGCACTGCATCACAGCATAAAGCTATAGCACCTGCCCAGGGAAAAAGGTACAAAGAGGCAATATAGGTATCAAGATGATGTGACCTTTTAAGGCTGACTTAGAAGCTACCAGTCTGTAAAAGCATCTTTAATTTGTTTAGCTGCCTTCATTTACATGCCACATCTGTGTCATTTAGCTCCTAAACAAAACCACTATCCTTTTAGGTTTAGCAATGGTAATTATTCTTCACTTTTGCAGCGTTCAAATTTCAGACTGTTGCTCACTGCCACCTGCTGGAGTTTGGGGAATTTTATTGTGGAAAAAAGAAAACGGGGGATTGCAGTGAGGTTGTCTGCATACTTTTATTTACCAGATCCACCAACATTATGTCCTGCCACTGTTCCAGAAGTAGAACTACTTTCATGCATGTTTTACCATTCAATTTACATAAAAGCTTTAGTCTCTCTTGTCCCAAGAACATCATTACTGGCAGAAGATGGATGAAGGTAATAGAAGGCAGAATGTGGTCATTTTAACCATACTTTACTTGTGACCAGATGTTCATAAATATAAAGGAAGAGGCAAAAATAACAAAAAGGTAATATAACAAGTTCCATTTTCTGAGATAAGCAGCAACACCTAACTCTACTTTTAATATAGCTGTGTATTTAGGGAATCTAAGGACAGCTGCCTTTTATTATTGTATCTATTTAAGTCCAGCTTAGTGCAGTAACAAGCTCAGTCCCTAAGCTTAAACTAATTTACAGAAGTTAAACATTTAATTAATGCAACAACTTTGAAGAGAAAAATATCTAGAAATTTAATGATCAACACATGAAGCAGGACATTACTTTCCTGATATCGTAGAAATACACCCACAAGCAGGAAAGTAAATTAGACCAGGAAAAGGCAATCCATATCTTAGAAGCAATATTCCTACCTCAGTGTGGCATTCTGTCTGGGCTGTTTAACCCTCTTGCCAACTCTAGTATCCAAAAAGCACTGCTAGCAGACCTGAAGGGTCATGAAACTCCAGATATTTAGAACTGTATCACAGCCTTCTTGGGAGATTTGAGGAACTGTTTCAGCTTCCCCATATTTCTTCTTGCTGAACAAAGTGCTATTTGGAGGCATGTGTTAAGATTTTCCAGTACTTTGAGCATATTTTTTTAAGGTATTGCAGAAACATTCTTACTACGCATAATAAGGGATTGTTTCAGAATCAAATTATACATAGTTGCTGACCACTGTAAAGTTACTGCAGCAGTGAAGTGCAAGCCTTTTCCATTAGCTGCTTAGTCATGTATGGTTCAGCACATGGATGTTTTCAGTACTGTGGATGCTCTCAATAGCCTGAACGAGATGGATAAGATCTGACAGCCAAAACTTCATCCAGACAGAAAGTCTCACCAGCTTATGAGGAAGGCCCAGGCCTCAATACTTCAAAGACATTTGGATTGTGCACGTACATATGCTTATTGACTTTACAGCCTTATCACATTGTCAGGATGCAGCTGAGCCAATGAAAGGGCCTTTACTATCTGGCAGCATGTCAAAACCTCAGCCACAGTCTTGCATGTCAAATCAGCTATTTTAGCAAGTAGCCCAGGAATACACTAAGCATTTAGAGCCTGGGCCCAAAGCATTTGCTTCCAGAGCTGTTTGACTTTATGCGTATTAAACTGTTGGAGGTCATGCCTTCTACTTTTCTCTTTCTCAGCTTTTCATTCTTCTCTCCCTACCTGGTTACACAATATGACAGACACCTATCTTCTCTGCAAGCTGCCAAAGTCTACAGCAGCATGGGCACAAAACTTCGCTTTCCCCCATACCCGTTTTGTTTCATTCCCTCAAATACCCTGAGAAGCATTCACCATTGCAGAGTGCTCATTGAAACATGAGGGAGTACAAGAGTTTCTACTAATCATTCAACAGCACTTAGCTCTAGTCTTCTTTTCCTGCTGTCTACGAGAACATTTGTCCTTACTATAACACAGAAACTGAGATACCATGAGGTGAAGTATTTTCCTCCTGTTACAGAGCAGTCCAGCAGGACAACAGCTTTCCAAATACCAGCCATTTCCACTGCAGCACACAGTTTCCAAAGACAAAACTTCTTTAGAATAACACTCATCTTATAACAGTGTCCAGGAGCCATGACCAAGCATCCATTGCTCTGAATGTTGCTGCACAGACCAGGAGACTGACCTATGTCTGCTTCCAGGACATTCCCACAACTTACGTCTATTTCTTAGAGCTAACTGCCATTCCACTGCAAGGCAACAGACACATTACAAAGTCTGCTTTTATTCTAGTAGATAGTAAAAGGAGATACCATGGGTTTCATGGATTTCCAAAACTGCAACCTTGTCACCTCAAAAATGTTTTCTAGAACCCAAACATCACCAGAGTAGAAATGGAAAGCTGAACCTCTCTACTGCTTGTCCCTCTAAATTGTTAGTACATGACAAGTACAGCAAAGTGACAGCAACACAACTGAAATGAGAGATGATAAATAATGAAAAAAGTTAATAAATCTATTTTAAGGTTAACTGCGTATTCCTGTGACAGTGCCTAGAGATCAATGGAGAATAGTCTTGTGGTGCCCAGAACTGTACAAATATAAAATAAAGTGACAGCTACAGGCCTGACAAGCTCATGGGCTAAATAAAAAGCTTACAAGGTTAAAGAGATTCTTTCCATCGACTTCAGGAAGCTCTCAGCTGGGCTTTAGGGCATCTGTGATGAGACGGCTGCAACAGTGTCTCTGAACACACACTCCAGTAGCTTCCCATGCTTCCACCCTTAAAGATGGGAACAGAACAGAGATAACTAAGCATTTTAAACCCTGTTTGTAAAGGCTTTCAGACACTTGAAGAAATGTGTCCGTTCCAAGTTTATAAAAGGTATTTGAGTGCACAATCCTCACTGAAAGAAATAAACCAGTCCCTTAGAAGCTTTAATATCCAAATACCTTTAAAAACTGGGATCTCAGTTAAAAAAACAAAACAAAACACACCCAAACAAGCCACTACACCACACTTTCCCTAAGAGTACAGTAGTTGACCAAGCTGTCAGCATTGCAAAATAAAAGCTCCTCCTTAGCTGCTTAAGAATGGCAAGGGGTCCAGGTCTCACAATAACTCACTTTGCTTTTGAAAACATTGAGAACTAACACCTATCATCACACTACAGCTCTTCCCACCGAAATGCACAAGACTCTATGCCAAGGTTAGTGACTTTTTCCCCCATGCCATGGAGCCCAGTTGAAAAAAAATCTAACTTTCATCCCAGTGAATGTCTTAAAAGCATAAGCAAAACATGACAGATTTTTTTCTTCCTTCAGTATTTTCAGAGAAAGCAGGAATGCTTGCTGGCCTAATAAACAGAAGGACTACACACACCATACTCAAGACTTTCACGAGTGCGATTTCAAGCTATAGAAGGCAAAGTTGGTAAATCAATTTTTGTTCAATGAACTTCTTTTTGAACTCTGATTCTTGTTCCTCTGTTCAATTAACAGCATTACTCTCAGGAGAGGATTTGGGTGTAGGACTTTTTCCCCCCCTCTAAATAAGTACAACTTATAATTTATTCAACTTTGACAAACAAATCAGGCATTCTGTGGGGCACACAAATATAATCCAGCATTTCCAGGATCTATTCTTCTGCACCCCTTGATGTGTGTACACACCGTTATCAATGACAGTTACATGTTTGTCTCAAGCAGAGAATACATCCCTAAGTGTTAGAGGCTTATGCCCTGTGAAGAAACTGCAGCATTACATTCAATTCAAATAGCATCAAGAACAAAGATCCAATGTGCATTGTTTTCCACAAGGGAACAATTCTTCTAGAAGATATCATGTTTATGTACAAATATGACATGAGATTCACAAAGTCATTGCTTGCATACACTGCATGACTATTATAAACGCGTATGTGTAGAAGGTTAACCAGAACCAGGAGCAGATATTTAAACCTATGAAACTTGACAGCTTCTTTCCCATTAGTAAACTGCCTCTGTCTTCGCACTACACACTTCTCCCACCCTTGGAACAACATCCCACTTCCTTTAAGTAGCACTGCTGCCAAGGGAGGTAGCTGAAGGAAGGAACACTGAAGGAAGAAATGTCTCCCAGCTGAAATTCTTACTTTCATTCTCCCAGTTGTTTTGCTTATTTATTTTGCACATCAGAAGCCCAGCCTTTTTAAGACTCTGTTCACTGCTCTCCCCAACAATACCTCAGAACCAAAAACCCCTAGTAGACTGCAGCTTTTTTTCCTCCCACTTCCCTAGCCAGCTTTTCCAACAGCCGGCTGCCCTGATAATTCCTCCGCAGTATCCGCAGCTGCACCAGAGCAGCTGAGTGTATTGTAGGTACTGACTGGAATACAAATATCATGTGCCATTACCACTGTAAATGCATTATAAGATGCGCCCACCCAGAATAAAGGTGACAAGATTATTTAATGAAACTCTGAAAAAATCTTAAAGATATTACATGATTTCTATCTTATTTCATGGACAAGTGGCTGATACAGACCCTGGAATGCTCTTTAAGTATTGACTATTATAAAACAAAACCTAAAACTCTCTCAGTAATCACAGCATGGTAGAAATCTGCTTCAGCTGTTACTCTCACTAAAAACACTTTAACATCATGTCAGATACTGATATATCTGATTGTGTGCAAAACTGCGAATACATTTAAAACCGTGGCACTGGGTTCAGTGGGAGTTCATTTTTATAAGTGCAGGTATAGATGTACACAGATAAGGAAAGCAACAATACAAATTCCTCTCCCACACAGGCTAAAAGAGTGTGTAAATGAATGCTTGAAGAGGTTTACCGGCTTTTGTTTCTTGCTTACAGCGGTTAGATTTGTAAAAAGCAGTCACTCATTCTTTACTGCTTACTGTCTGTGAGCACATGTGGTCTGGCCAAAAAGAATAGATTGTGCAGTGACCGTGAGCACGTTTAATATGTACACCACCAAAAGCTTACAATGAGGAAACATTAAAGTTTAGAATCAGTAGCAAAAGCGCAGAAACACAGAATTAAAACTATTTCTCCATTTCAACTACAAAGTCTGACTAGCTTTACCTACAGGTCACACCTAATAGTCCTGGTCCTGCAACCCTTGTTTACACTAGCAACCCTTTTTCTTGGGAAATGTCTCCTTGGACTTAGTGCTGAAGTCTTTATTCAGATAAAAGTCCCATTGAGCTGACCTGAATACATGGATTTTCTCATAGGAAAAGAACATTCCTTAGCAGTAGAATTATACCATATGATTCAATATTTGTAAAAATACCTGCAGCTGAAATTAAGGATGGGACTGAAAACATGCACTTAGACTCCTTTGCTTTACTATATGCCCTAAACAACATTCGAAGTACCTTACTCCCATTGTAACTGCTTATATTAAACTTGAGCTTCCAGTCTCCAGCTGAAATCACTGCTAATAAAATAAGCTGTGTATCAGAGAAGTTTTCAATAAACAAAGGAAGTAAGGAAGGAAATAATATTATGCACATTTTACAGATGAGAAACTGAAGCTTGGAATAATTAGGACTCCCCAAGCATACTGTAAAGAGCTCACCACTAACACCAGATTTCTTGAGCCCAAGTACAAGGCTTTAAATCCAAAGAAATCCTTAGTTTCATGGTTTCCCTCGTTTGATACATTTGCTTATTCATTTGTAATTACATTTGGAAAAAAAAAAAATTACTGCTTAGTGATGCGAGAGGGTAACCCTAATACTCTCAATAGTGCAGGAGAGTTTCCCCTCTGTATTCCCACAGAGCTGTAAAATGCACTTCTATTCCTGTCACTGTACACTGATTAAGAACATAAGAATGGCCTCTGTGGATTAGAATAGAAATTCACTCAACAGTAGCCAACACCACATATGCAGAAAAAGCATAAAAGTGGAGTAAATGTGCAGTGATACTTCCCCTGAATACTCTCTCAATTTCCAATAGTCCATGGTTCTGGGACTTTAATGCTGAGTATCTAGCAATAGGCAGCTTTAACTGTCTTGAGTGGTGACACTGATTATGTGACAAGAAAAAATAAGACTGTGAACTCATTGCCGCTTTAAAAGACATCAGTCCAATTCAGAGGCAGTAGCATAATATTTCCTCTTTTTGCCTTGCATAGCTTGCTTTTTACATGTTTATTTTATATATTAGTATAGAAATCCAAAGCTAAAACGTCCTATTAGTACTGAAAGGATTACCACCAAGTTGTGTAACTGTTTTAGAAAGCATATGTATATATACTATTAAAGATGTGTCACAAATGTTTAGTGTAGGGAATGGACAACTTTCTAGCTACAAATATAAATGAAAATTAATGCTATGAGTAGTCTATTAGCTCAGTAGAAATGCAAAGCATGGCTAGTGTTTACAGGGAAACTGAAGTTCAAGACAGCAAGGAATGGAAAGGAGGTCTAATGGCAAGAGAAAGGAGGAAGTGTGACAAGACAGACAAGAGGATGAAACCTCCAAGAATGAGTCATGGAATTTCAGCATAGAAAGACAACATGCAACAATAAGTAATTAAGCTTAACTTTTGGCCATAACAACTGAGTAACTAAATATTATGTGATATTCTTTAATCCCATTATATATTGACTATTGTATATTAATTCAGAAGCACAAACTTTGCATGACAGATCATAAGAAGATATGACTCTGAAGTTCAGAAAAATAAACTCTAAACAGCTGCGGGTAAGAATTGCAAATTGCATGATTGTATTAGAAGCACACTCCAATCCTGTCTGAATAAGACACTGATGGTTAATCTTGTAGGTCATTCCATAATGACCATAATTCCATCTACCTCAAACATCCAAAGAGAGAAGTGTGAGATTTTTTTCTGAGGAAACAGAATGTTAAACCTCTATTTGAATGCTGCTTTGAATTGTTAATAACATTTTTGTAGCATAAGAAACACAGTAAATGATGATTCTCCAAAACAACTCTTTATGCTCTTCCAAATCTCCCCAAACAGCCATTTGACACAATACCCATCTAAAACCTAAACAACACACAGGCAGCTGTTGCGCTCTGATCCTCCTGATGCTGACAGCTCGTCTCATTGTTCCATTTTCCCCATGCCTGCTGTACCCACCTGCTGCCTGTTTATACACAGATTATAAAGTCTTTGGGACAGGGATCATGTCTTTGTTCTGTATTTGTACAACATCTGCCACCTAGTAACTGACTACAAACTGAATTAGTTCTCACTGAAGAAAAAAAATATGCGGACAGACATTATTGTATAAAGAGAAGTGAGATTTGTTTCCTACTTTTTCTTTCATGGTCAGACACATTCTATAAACTATTTTTCAAGTAGATTCATTAATTAGTTCATTTTCCCAGCCACCATGAGGCAGTTGAGAAGGCCATTGTTCCACATGCTAAAAAATAAGATTCCTCAAATTACTATAATTATGTTGCACTGCAACTCTAAATTTAAAGAGCTTGTAATGAAAAATAACATGAACTGGAGTACCATTTTAACATGAAAATGGTTCTTGCAGCAAAGTGAGATTAATATTGGCTGGAGTTTCAAAACTGATTATGCAACACAAATTAGGGGAGAAGAAAAAAAAAAAACCACACACACACACACAAAAAGACTTATCTCCGCACTTAGCACTCCTGAAAAAACAGACCTCAAGTATGTGATACCAGATGCTCAGAAATCAAAGCATCCAAACCTGCTTCTGAATCTCAGTCTTTGACACTAACTTCTTATAAAATTACCTATATCTACAGGGAACACAAGACTGAATTATTTTATTATGAATGTATTATTCTCCATCATATTCAAGAACATGCCATCCAGAATGAGCAAGTCAAATCTGGTATATGAATTTAAGCATAGTAATTGAAGGCAAGTTATACCTGCCTTTAAATCTCCCGTGCTCATGGATCCTCTACTGCTGTTCCACTTTGTATTTTTATTTTGGTATTAATAGATTTTCCAGAAAGTCCCTAATAGGATGTTGAGAGGATTACTTATGAGTATATGACGTTACATATAATCTGAAGGTCTTGCAAGATACACTTATGTACCAAAATAACAAATGAAGGATGGTTGCATATGTAAGTCAAAGAATTTTATCCTTCGTTATTCAAGGTTTAGGCTGCATGCCTTGTTTACTACAAGTAGATTCTTCATGTACATATATAGCTTCTATTTCTGTGTGATCTCCTACTCTCTGCTATTTACTTATTGGCACTTTCCTTTATCAATGACTATAAAATCCTGTACAGCACCAATGTGTCATTTTTCAAGTCTGCCTTTCAAAACTTATTTAACATTAGAACATAGTGAGTGAAAGACTAGAAAAAGTCATGATACAGAAGTCAAGTGAGAGTCACCTCTGTGTCCCTGCTTCAGCATATTGCTCATTTTCCCCACAGATCTCAGTGCCATAATACCTTTGTACTATGTTCCTTTTGCCACTATTTCTGGATAAGTTCTTCTGATAGTTTTTTTTCTAAGGTCAAACAATCTATCTTGCCTGAGAGCAGAGACAGGGCCTGCTTAGGCTGATGTAGGATTACTAGTAAAGTAGTACACAGTGACCATAAAACAAACAGTGAATCATGGTAACTTTCATTGCTTCAATTAGTGTTACATGTTTCACATGACATACTTGGGTCCTTCAGTTATATAAAACTAAAAAAAAAAATTACTTATAATCTCTCATTATTAACTACAGGGCATCTTGTAAGCTTTTCACATTGTATTTAGCATGTCAATATGTTCTTGTTTTATGGATTATCTGCATAAAATGAGCCATTGAAGAAAGTGAAAGTTACTAAAGAAAGGTTATGTTGTCCTCAATGTGCCTGACTTGGCAATCACACCCAGTAAGGTCATCATACTTCAAAATTTCATCCTTGGTGAAGTCTGACTTAGTTCCATTCTTCCAAGGAAACTGTCATAAATATTTGTTAAAATGCTTGCCTAAACCAGAAAATAAACAGCTCAGCAAGAGATTAAACACACATTCGATACACTTCCTGTAATGAAACAGTTTTTTCCTTCACCTTGGTCATCTTTAGTGCACCAGTAACTACTACATTTAACTTCACAAGCCCTTCTAAACAAGTGTGCCCTGAGTGGTAGACTGGCTACTTCAGACTGGAAAAGACAGACTATTTCCCTATACAGAATATATCACCAGACATTCCCATTCTTTTATATTTCAGGGAACTCAGACTCTGGGGATCCCAGCTGAGGTAGTATGTCAGAGGAAGAGACCAAACTTTTGGCTCAAGGTACTCTGGTACAGCAGCAATGCTTTTTCAATATTGTTTGGATCTCCTAACAGACACTACTACATCAGACCTGCCAAGTCCAGTCTTTGTCATAAAGACTCATAAGGATGCCTTTGAAGAGGATTCCTTCAGAAGGCACCAAATGGACTGAGTTCCTGTTGAAAGTTCCTAAGCAATCATACGCTTTTGTCACAGACTGGGAACACAGCCATCCTATGTTCCACAAACTGCACTTTACCTGCCTCGCATTAAGGTATATCTATATTGCAAAAAATAAAACTAAGTTGCTCCACAGCTAGATGCATTTCTTTATAGCAAAGAGCAAGGCTGAAGTGATTTAAAAAAAAATACAGAGACAGAATAGGGGCATATAAATAAAGAGCATAGGGGATACATTTTCCCGGGGGTTTTGGTATCGCCACACATCTGCACGCCTGTAAGTTTGGTAGTTAATGCCTTAGCTGCAATGGATCCCAGCGCTTTGCATCATGCCAGTTTGAAATGACCCTATTAAATTACTTTCCATCTATCTAAAGTTTCAGTGGCAAGAAATATTGCTGACATATAATCGAGGGCCTGGCAGCAGGTCTAATATAGTGTAATATAACACTAGGTTTAAAATGCTGCAGTTATCAGTCAGTCACACTACAGAGCAGATCATGCATAGCAAAGAGCTGCTTTATTAGCTTGATGGAATATGCAGCATGTATGAAATGATAGAATGCAGCTACAGAGTAAAAAACAAAGCTGATGCAAAATATGCCATCATGGCCCAGATAATGTGTGCCATTCACAATAATACTAGAGATCCATTCTAACCAGTGCATGTTAGTTAACAGTAAATGCTTGAGAGGTGGCAGTTAGGAAGCCATCCAGGCTCAAAACCTAATTTTGTCTTCTTTCTCGGGGTGAAAAGAGGAAATGGAACTAGGAGGAAATTAATATTTTCCTGCAAGCTGCAAAACATAATAGATGCATAAATAAAGATGAACTTTTCTGAGACTTTTCACACTAAATTAGTAAGTATACTAGTGATTTGTTTCCCACCCCACTCCCTAGGCTGTCTTGTTCTTTTTCAAAACAGACTGAAGTACTCCTGACATCACCAGCCAAGTAGCAGACCTTTTATTATTCAAAAGGCATAAAACAGTTATTAAGAAAGTGAAAGGAATGCAGCCTATTTAGAGATATAATAGAGAACAACTAGAAGCAAGGGGCCTCCTTTACTAACAAGCAATGAACAAGCGCAATTCACTTTTGTTAGGCTACTTTGTGCAAACCAGATAGGTTATTAAAATGCATTGTATACAATAATAATCATTTATGAGGTGATCTGCCTCTCTAGACAGTCCTGGGACTTACTATGCCTTCCTGGCACTTTGGTATAGATTTCTATTAATCCTGTTAACAAAAACTGCAGAGAGGATTGTAAATGTTAGATGCTGGGAGGTTTTTGTCACAATTCCCTCTGGCTTGTTGCAAGAAAAACAAAGAAAAGTACTCAAATAGCCACACAAGTTAAACATACACACAAAAAAAGTAATCAATAAAACTCAAAGTTCTGTCTCACTCGATAGCTACTGGATCCAGCAATGCTGTTTGTGATTCCTTATGTGCAACCTAAATGGTGGACAACATCTTTAACTATCAAGGTATTACCGATATCAATGAAATATTAAAAAATATGATCTTCTGTCTTCAGGATACCTACCTTACATTCAAAGGTAACTATATTACAAATTCATTTTCTTCTTGCTTAATTTAAAAATATTATTTCAAGAGCTGATGTAATATAGGACTTTTTTCATCAGTAACACTACAAGATGAAAATTTTTGTTCCCTGCTTCTCCCTGCATCAGCACACCTGAATCACGGGGCTCACTGTACGTATAAATAAAGAGACTGCAACAGTACAGAAATAGGGAGAAATCTTCCAAGGTAAAACTGGGGTCATCACAGAAGTGATGTTAACCGTAATCAGGAAATGCATCAGTGTCAAGAGGAGAATCATAGAACATTATCCACAGCATCTGATGATGTTTTTCTTCTTCTCTGGCAGGCAAAATTATTTAGATAATAGATCTGATGCACTGTGACTCTTGATGCTTTATCAGTGTATTTGGAGAAAAGACACCATTTATAACTAAGGAACACATCAGAGTGAAAAAACTACAATTTTCAATCACTAGCCGCATCTCTAAAAGCTACAGTAAATAGTTCTGCTGCACTGTTGCCAGAAATTATACAGATGAATACTAGTGACAAATGCTGAAAATTATTATTGACACTTTCAAGTTATCTGTTATATTTTCTTCACCAGAGGGACATTTTAAAATGTTCTGTGTAAAAAGTGTATTATGGGATGAGTCAACATGTTAATATAGATGTTCAGTATCACATTACATCTAACAATTTCATACAAGCAACTTTATTTTTAATTTGGCACTTTTGTGGCCAAAGTGTTTGCTAACCTGAAAACACAGCTGCAAAGACCTGTAGTAACGTGGAGATCTACACCTATGAAAGCACTGTAATTACTTACAAGCAACCTTAAGGGCAGTCTTTAACACACCTGCATTTGTTGTCATGTGTTAGTGGTGCACAGATTTCATATCACCACACATTCAGAATGCACACAGCACACAAACAACATCAGTACAATTTCTAAGTGTGGAACTCAACCAGACTTAACAGCAGGAGCTGGCTATACACAGCAATGCCACCAAGTTAGAAGCCAGTTTCCAGCCTTGTTTCTTCCCACATTGACTTGAAATTGATTGCAACCACTACTTTTTATATTCTTGTGAACAAGTCACTCGCTCAGCCCTCAAATTTTCATCATTTTCTGCCTGTTCGCAGTTTCATAAACCTTCTCTTCACAGGCACCAAATCTTTGTTTCCCTCACCACTCATTACAGCACCCTGAGATCCATGTTCCTCAATTCTTTTCTCAGACTCTTGCTGTTCTCTCAGAGATGCCAGCTTCAGACAGTCTCATTGTACACCCTGCTCTTACTCAATTGCACTAACCAATGATTTGTCATACAAGTAACCCCACCAGAGCACTCAAGGGAGTACTCACTCAACAATCAAGACATGTGAAGCTAGAAAGAAATTACCACATCCTTGGCCTTACAGTTAAATTTGATAGTCATTCTGCTCCAGCAGCATTTACTCTGATAACTTCAACTCAGTGTTCTGCTTGCACAGGAAGTCTGGAGCTAACACAAGTAGGGCTGTCAAAAACAGTAAATTAATTTGCTGATTGGGTGAGGGGAGAATAAGCACAAATCCTAGAGGTA
Source organism: Aramus guarauna (assembly GCA_013400195.1). Taxonomy (NCBI): domain Eukaryota; kingdom Metazoa; phylum Chordata; class Aves; order Gruiformes; family Aramidae; genus Aramus; species Aramus guarauna. Next base: position 437,603 of record VXBL01007290.1, on the reverse strand, counting down.
AGGGCTTCTTTCTGCTGCTTTTATTTGACTTTTATATCTTTTACCGCCTTTGCAGTTCACAGGCCTAGAACTGGCTACACACATACACAGTCCCAGAGCAGCTCAGAACACACTATAGCTTGTTTTGTGCAATTGAGGAAACCAGCTCCACAGGGCTGTCAGAGCAGGTGAGGACTGTCATCAAGTGCTGCCTGATCTGGGTACCCACCTTCTCGGGAACTAGTGCCACAAAGAAACAGCATGGAGCTTTTAGAGATTCTTCACTGCAATTGAGTCTCTTCATGCAGAAAGGTGCATTAGAAGCTTTGTGGGCTATACTCTGAAACTATGGCCTTATCTATAAATACCCAGTAGAAGAGTAAAAAAGTATTTATATTTAATAGGCAAGGTCGATATTTTCAAATGTAGGCTGTAAAGCTAGACAGTTTCATTTGCACTGAGGACTTGAAATAAACAGCCTCAATTTCTGAAGTGCTGAGAACCATCTGCTCTTACTGGCCTCAGTAGTTTTTGAAAAAGCAACTTTAATTAGATGCTTTGGCATGGACCTGATTAGCTAACTTTTGACACAAAGTTAAAAAAAAAAAAAAATCTCCAGAGTGGAATGATCTCTTCTAAAGAAAACATTGCTTCCACTCACCATTTGGCCTTTGCCATGTCCTTCATCTAGCCCTGCAACAACTATAAAATCTCAACTGTTCATTTTTTTCCTCTAATGCTAAAATATCAATAAAAGTTTACATGTGAAAGACTTTTTCTCCAGGCAGGAAGCAGCACCAAAGTAGGAAATTTTACAGTGCTCATTACTAGAACTATCTGCATCCTAGACTGAAATATATGCAACTAAAATAACACCTCAGACTATCTTGTTTTGCCAGGCATGTCTGTATCTCAAAATGAAGTGTAATGCAGAGATATCTAAACTAGCAGAAGCCCTAGTTGGGACATATACATTATGCAGTGAGGCATCATAAAGCCTTATACTACTCTACTGAACCCAGGCTAAGCTCTGCCATCAATCCAGGTTTACTGGCTTTGGTACTGACTCATTCTGTGATGGCTACACTGATTATATTATGCTTTGTTGCAGTGAATACAAGTCTTTGATTCTCCTGGAGCGTGTTAGCTCAGACTTGCAAAGAAACTTGTAAAGTAGCAATGAAACTTTAAATGTCAGAAAAGAGAATAGTTTTAAACATACAGTGACGTATTGTTCTTAATGTTTTTGTGTAGTACTATACCTTTTATGTGCACACAACCACACAGGTAAAAAAGCACAGGAGTTGGTTTGGGTGGGGATTTTTTGTTTGCTTGTTTGTTTTAAATGCTACTACAATTTTCAAGAAGCTTGAGCTCTGATTTGGAGCTGCTACCTGGAAGGGTCAGAGACCAGCACCTTTTTAATACTATTTGCTAAATGTATGAAGCCCTAATCCCCAACAACACCTCTACAAGCTGCCTCAACAGAAACAGTCGATAGGGTGACAAAGATGTTTGTGAATCTATGAGCTTAATAAAATTCATTCAAGTGGTTTCATGTGATAAGCTGTGTCTATGCTACAAACCAGTAAGCTCCAAGGTACATTCCTCATTACTTGTCATTTTTCAGCTCAAATGTTTGGGTTCCTTTCCACAGGAAAGGAGTGTTTGCTGGGAAATGTGACACATTTCTGTTGTCACATCCTAATTCCTGTCAGAGAGATAGAGCAGGGCACAGGAGAGTGCATCTGCCCTCCAACAGATACAGCTGTTCTATTATTTGGCTGTGTATAAGTCAAAATCTCCCAGCTGGCAGATCTCAGTCAAGAGATGAGATCAATATTAATGTGGATAAAGATGCAGAACAGTAATTTAAAGAAGTTTTGATAATATCAATAGGTATTCGTTTTAACTCAAAATAAGCTTAGTCACTCATGGGTTCTTAGAAAGAAAGCATATTACAGAATGAAATAGCTTTATGCTTGAATAAATTTTAATGTAATGAGTCATGCCAGTATACTCAGCTTTTACCAGTAGATCACAGTGATTAACAAGTGGAAAATTATTGTTTTACACTTGAGAACACTGAGTCTCAAACAGTTATAATGCATTATTACCTTTGGATACGTTGCAAGCACGTGACAAAGCTCAGAATGAGACCCAGATTTCCCATGTCCATACTCAGAGCTCCTACAACAGACTTGCTCTCTAGGTAAATAAGTATCATTAACAGTAATATTCCCTTCTATATGTTAAATATTAAAAAGCTTCTAGTTTCTTGTAAGAAATGGAAATACTTGGCAACACAGAAACACAGCATTCTGAGTTCAGATACAAGAAAACAAGTGCTAACCTTAACCCTTAAGAAAAACACACACAAAAAAGGTATGGCTTGCAAATGCAATGAAAGAAATTTAAAAGCACTTTGAGGCTTAATTTACAGAGAAGATGGATTTTTAAAGACGTAATGAGGGGAGGGATTCCTCCAAAGAGCAGTCTACCACTCTCTTAGCACTCCTCAGTCTGTCTTAGCCATACACAGTAAGGACTGAGGAATACCTTGTATCTTTATGTCTTAAAAGAAAATTCCCTATAAAAGTAGAACAAGAATTTATTAATTTGCTTGGTTTTGAAACTTCTGTCAAACTATAAAATGTGAATAGTCTTTTCACAAAGTAGCGTTAACCAAAAATTAGATTGAGGCCATCCATGAGACAAGCCACACTGAACAAAGTACCACTGACGCCAAGTAGACCTTGTCCCTGGAATACACAGCCTGATGCAATAGTGAGGAAAGGGTTGTGGTTACAGGAAAGGTCAAAAGCACTGCACATAGCTTTCCACACAATATGGTAAAAAGCTTTAAGCCTCTTGCATATCTACTCTTTCACTGCTGGAAACCAAGGGTATGGATCACATGAGAAGATTTTGGGTTGCTACAAACAGGATGCTTAGTGTATAACTTATTATATGCTTCATATTCCGACCTTACTGCTGCAGCCAAGCAGCCATACAAGGGCTCCGACTCATGAGATGACAACCTTACTTAGTCCAAATAGAGCCAACTGAAAGCAGACATCACCACCTGATCCAGACTGTGCCTATGTACTGCCTCAGGCATGTAATAATGCTGGGATCACTCAAAGCAAATCCTCTATTCTAGTTCACCACCAAGGTGTGCAAGTGCTCATATGATGCAATTGATGGGATGATAGGGAAGAGACACCCACAGCCATCCTGTGACCCTTTTCTGATGCCTTAGGCTATTCAGAGGCAGTCTCCTGGACAAATGTTATTCAAGCAGCCAGCTATTCTCTTTGGCAACCAAACTAGACACAAAAGATCTGTGGGAGAGGCGCAAAAAAATGCAGTTAGTTCTAATAGAGCAGCATGCTCTTGGCATTAGGAAGCTAGAATTGATATCTTTCTCATCATGAAATCCTGATTGCTAACAATTAAAATGACTGAATATTCAATGAAATAACACTACACAGACATAAAAACAATGTACCTGTACTTGGCTGTATCCTACTTTATACATTCTAAATGCGTAGAATGGTGATTTCTAAGCTATAATTATTGTAAGAGGATTTCTAAACATGTTTTGAAAGGTTGAAAATCAATTTCCTCTTACCAAGGAGATGTACTTCAAAATTAATGTAAAGTTGCTAATTTATGTCAATATATTATGTGTATCTCAATAAAATATGCAGATCCCACTGAAAACACTGAATATGTATTGTCCCCCACAAAATCCCATCATTTCCATCCACAGCTTGTCCTCCTGCACTCTCTTTCAAGACAGGATTCTTTCATATTGGACCTAAAACTGTGAGGAATAGTTTCAGTATTGTTTTTCCAGTGGCAGCATCAGTATAAACAATCCCTTACATATTATCACTTATTTCTGATCTAGTCCTGCCTCATTTATGGAAGTGCAACTCTTCGTGAGAATATATTGCAAACTACACAATGGCCAAGAAGATGGCTCTTGAGGTAAAAAGGCTGTTTTTTCTACATCATTTAGTTGTCTAACTCAATTCACTAAATATTTCCTTGAATAATTCAATGATGGAACTGGTAAGGGAGGGAAGTGGGAAAAGACAACTGTACTGATTTTGGCTGGGATACAGCTAATTTTCCTCAGAGTAGCTGGTACAATGCTGCGTTTTGGATTTGTGACCAAACAAGTGTTGTACAAATTGAAAACTTTAAGGAATCTTGTATTTGTTTCTACAAAATTCCAGAACATCTGATGCTGAAATAATTACTTTCTAATGCTTTTTCTCAATTAATTGACATGCCAGCAAAAAGAAGCTATTCTACAAGATCATGGCCTCAGCATGAATTAATTTGCAGGTAGTAAGCTATATCCTTGCCTCTTCAAAGTTAGACTCCCTAGAATGATTCAAAGCAACAATCCAGGTTTAAGATTATACAATGCCCTGTCCACAGAAAATTCACATGTCTCAATAGCTTTAAGTTCTTTGGTAACACCTGTATTCTTACTGAATTTGTGTCACCCTTGTGATCCTCAATCTGCTGCTCAAGTATGCTTTGCTGCAGTTCTCTTCAGCAAGGAATATCAGAGAGCTCACAGCTTGGTCTTGTTTCCATGCCCTTCCAAGCATGGCATCTCCTAAGTTTCTCCAAAGGAAAAAGGCATAAAGCAATTTTATTGCAGAGTTGTGTCTGTTTCCTTTTTTGAAAGCAGTTTTGGTTGTCTGATTTTTTGGGGGTTTTTTTAACCTTTCTGGTCACCCTCTTACTCTCATGTTTATTAAGTATAAGATTACAGACAAACAGTTTCAAGATCTCTACTCCCTAAACCTGCAGCAAGAGGTACACTCTGGACTGGAAAACACCTCACTGATACTAAGCTTTGCCATAGCAACAATACAAGTTTAGAGACTGGGCATGCAGCCAAGAAGAAAACATGGAGGGCTGACACATGACATTTCCCCCTTTGTTCTTTTCATACAATTTGCTTGCTGCAGCTCTTCTCAAGAGCACAAGAAATGTTTCAGCTTCAATTATCTCCACAGGAGCTTCATTTCTGCCCCCCACCCTGTTTTTTTGTTTTTTTTTTTGCTCTAAGATGACAGTCAGAGCTATTGTGACTTCGATATTTTTTTCTTCGATTCCCAATGAATTACATATGTGTTCATAGTAAATAGTTCCTACAAAGACTGTTATCACCTGTGCTGTTGATTTCTTTTTTATTAAAAGAAACTAGTTGGAAAGTTAGGAACACAACCTAATGGCTTCCTTTCAACTCCAGTTTAACTTGACAGCCGACAAGGATGACATTTTCTGAAAAAGGCACGGTTTATTGTAAAAATCAGATTTTTTTTTTCTTGTTCATCTTTATAAACAGAGTTTACAAAACCCATCACTGTATCACTGCTTATGTCCCATCATCTTTAGCCAGTGTTGGGCAAGGTTGGCATAATCTGATTCTATAACTGCATCCAGTTAACTTTAACACAAACCATACGATCAAATTCAAATATCTTTTTAAATGTAAGAGATTATTGCTTGTAGAAAATATCATTGTAAACCTATACAGATGTATTTTAACATAGAACAGCATAGTGGAATAGAAACCTAGTACAGGTTCACGTATATACTTCTAATAAGGAAGGCAAAAGAAGATATAAAAGGACATTAAATGATCTTTGAAATGCCTTGACAATCTAGGAGACCTCTTTTTCTATAGCTCCCCAAGCACTGAAATTGCAGGGTTAAGCTGGTTTTACGCACTGTGTTAAGAGACCACCATGAGACCACTGCAACAAGTCTGTCTCATCCTGGAAACTGTCCTAACTACAGGGATGAAATTTAATTGATATTACTTACTCAAGAAATTAGATGCTGAAGAGACAGTTTATCTACACATCTAAACAAATATACTTCTGAAGGAATGAGATACAATACTATCCAAAATGACAAAAGGAAAATAATACTAAGGAAGAATTGAATAAAATGGGAATCAAAGGGTTCAGCAACACCTAGCCTCCTCCAGGTCCCAGAAGTATTGACTCTGTAACCTATCATGATCATGACAGAGAGATGGACACTGAGTTTTTTACTCCATACCATGGTCTCACAGGGAGATACATCATTGACACTCTTTGAATGGGCTTGTTGAAGTTCAAAATACAAGGTAGCACAACCCCTACATGACCATCAGTGCAATACGTTTTGATTTTCAGCAAATGGAGTACTAGCCTTCCTCAGTCTGCCTAACACCCACAAGGGGACCTCAGGATGCCTGGACACAGCACATGAGTTCAGGCACTCTGTAGATGGGAAGCCCAGGGTAGTGTAAGGAAATGGCTTCTTATGTAGGAGCCTGCAGCCTCCAAGACATCTGATCCATCAGATTGTGAGCTTGGTCAAGGCCATCACTCTGAAGCTGTATTCTAGCAGGCACAAGGAGTACACGACCACTACCAGCACAGTTACGGAGCAGCCCTGGTCTACAGGTAGGGACAAAGGCTGTATTCCCTCTTGGTACAGTCCTGCTCTGCTGTCTGCTCTGTGTGCTACAGCTGAGGCCAGGTTCCTCTTCCACCTTCTAGCCCCAGGGCATCCTAGCAGAGCTCCAGCAGTCACTGAAGCACAGCCTGCAGAATTTTACACCTTCTGCTTGTCTGAGTCCTGTTGACATTATGTCACAATTCAGGAAATGTTCCCTACCTCAGATAGCAATGATGCTCAAGGTTAAATACACCTGAAGTCAAAGCCTCAGTCTTCTACAACAGAGTGAAAACTGAACTTAGTGCCTGGCAACTATAACCTGATCATACATCTTTATTATTTCAAAACAAGTGATTCCAGAAATTCTGTTCTTTCAAAGATACTGAGGTTTCCATTTTGTTGAGATTCCAAAATTAAAGTGTCTTTTACAGCAATGAAATTTTGTCTCCCAATTGACTTTAAGACATCCATTACAGAAGGAATAACTTCATGGCAAAAAGGAAAGGTTTGAGCTGTTCCACTGTGTTCTGTGCCCTCACAGTAATTAGTGGTGAGCCTAGACTTTGAAACTCTTCCATAAAAACAGCCTGTCAGACACACCTCTTAGCAGAATTTGTAGCAAAAAAGGAAACCCTTTGAGAAGTATCCTAAAACTCTGAAATACTTTAAACTCATACCCTGAACAAAATAAGATCAGGAAAAGTAATCAGTAGGCTAGTGTACAATAAATAAATTTCTAAAGCAAGTGTAAGGTGGCCAGTCCTTTGAAACAATGAGAGCTATCAATGGCAATATTAATTTAGGAGGATATGAAATAGAAACACGAGGTACTTACTCATGAACTGTAGCTTACACCCAAGGACTGACAGTCCCTATCCTTAGTTACAAGGACAGCCATTTTCCCTGTCACATGAAAGTAACTAACCACTCAGCACCAAAAGCACGTATAAAGATGCTGTAAATGAGGAGTAACTGACACTCAGGCAGTTTCTGGCTAGATCAGTAGCACTTCAAGATTTAATAATATTTTAATAAGAATGGTAATAGTTTTCTGCTGAAATGACTGAACGTGGACTGCTTTGAGAAAAGTACCATATAATCTGAGGGCTTTATGAACATAATGAAAACACCATATAGCAGTACAGAAGGGTTTACAATTGCTGCAATTCATTTAGCCATCTCCCCAGCAAAAGGTCAATGTAATTAACAGTTTAAAGACACACGTGATTGAAAAGGAGACCAGACTTTATAGAAAAAAAGAGGATCTAAATTAAAAAAAAAAAACTTTGATTCCAGAGATAATACCATTAACATCTTCCTGAAAGACAGATCTATGTCCATAATAAAATGCTGTAGCAAAAGGCTGTTACGACCCTTTAACAGATGTTTCAGCCATATTAAAAACACCAAAGATGTCAAGCTTTAAGACCTAGTTCTGGGACATTAGACAATATTAGCTTAGTCACACACACAAAACTACATTTGATCAGACACCAAAACCCATTCAAGAAGCAACTCTAAGAAGTTAACTCTTCCACCCTTGCAGCCCCTTTTCTAGGTTGCCAACTTGAAAACATCACTTGTATTTTTGTAATATGTTTACATTGCATGGAATTAGGAAAGCACAAAGAAGGTGATCACAAGAAATGCTGAAAAAATAAGCAGCATTTGAAGGATACATTTCTAACAAAATGGATTAAGAATCGTTTTAGGCCAAGATAATTGTTTGGGTTAGAAACTTGCATGACTGAAACTGTGAGGAAATGTCAAAGGTTTCCAAACTGGTAGTGATCTACAGAAAGCTACTCAGACTTACATAGTCAATGCCTCTGTTTTTGCTAGTTGCAGTAAATTCCTGTTCCCAAATATCTGACAGGCATTCTGCCTTGGACAGATCTTAAGTAAGGTGCATATATAGGAAACCTGCATCTGGCCTCCTGCAGGTGGCTACCAAGCACAGCACACCATATAAGTGCAGTAGCACTTAAGGACTGCTATATATTTGGAAATCCCAACATTACCATTGTGTATATGCTGGAAGTGTCCAAACTGTTAGGGCCTCAGACATCTAGAAACTCTATGCAAAGCTATGCCATCTTTAAAATCTACCAAGGCAGAAAAAGCTGTCACATCCAGGAAAACTCAGGTATACAGCAGCCCTAAGTTAAATTAAAATTCATGTACTAGATTGTATTTCCATATTAGCAGTCACCAAAGGGATGTTTCCTTGGATCTGTTAAGCTTAAATCTCATGGTATTAAAACGACACGAGAGCATACAACTTGCAGCCAATGTTCAGCACAGGCACTGCTGGGCATGGCAAGAGCCCCCACCCTTAGGGACAAAGTGGCATCACCCACCCAGCAGCTGCCTAAGGTGTGGCAGAGAAGGCTCAGAAGTGAAGCTTGCTCCTTTCTGTCTTTTGGAAGGATTGCGTCTGTCCAAATCCAGGAAGGCAGCAGCTTGAGTGAAAACAATTCTGAAGCTTCTGATAAGTGTGCGAGAGAGCAAGTTCCAGCCAAAGAAAAACATTCAGACTGCTGAGTGGTTACAAGAACTAATATCCAGTAGGGATTTTCTTAAAAAATACTAAAGCTATTGAAAACATTAGGCTGCCTAAATTTAATGCTTACTTGGTAGAAATCTATATAGCTTCACTGAACTCAACATATGTACACTGATTTTTCTCTGGCTGAAGATCTAAACGCAACTTGGACACAAGCAGGCAAGTTCTGTGAAATTTCATAGGAATTAGGTGAGGACTTCTACAGAAATTCATCTACAAACCCCTAGAGATAGAGAATGACTAAGAATCTCTACATAGGATTTTTGATCTATCCTCAGGCAGTAAAAAAGTTCTCTCAAATGCCCTACTGTTATGTTATGAAAGAAAAAAGAAAAAAGAATAAAAGCTACAAAGTCAGACGTGCTTCATAACAAGGTTTTAGCAATCCCATGAGGCAAGTAGAAATAACCTATATTCCACAGGGCTGGATCCATAAACTGTACTCTGCTACCTTCACAAGAAAAATGAGAACTCAAAATACAGCTGGATGACTAAATGCAGCCTTCTTACATAAGTGCGCAGTTGGTGTTTAGATCTATTTAATATGTAGCAAACACTGAAAAATTATGATTTTATGATGATGGATCCTATCTCTCTCCTACTTCCAAATGCTGATTAAAGCATTAGTCAACTGCTACAGCATCATAATACTAACAATCGTACAACTAACAGTTGTACAACTCTGCTTTACCTCTTTATTAATAAAGAAAGGAAGGCTTAACAGTTGTGTTAAACTGCTTAATTTCATATCAGTGGAAAGTAATGGAAATACATACCTTACCCAAACAGAACTGCATCAGACTGCATCAACAGGTTTTGTTTCTAAACAGCTTTCTGAATTAGCGTAAATTGTAGTTTAGGGACTGCTTGTGCCAACTATTTATTTGAATATCTGTTACTAACCAATGCTCTATGACAAGTAAAGTTTTCAAGAGATCTTAGGAAAGCAGAAAACAATAAAAAAATATTTCTCAATGCAGAAATCAAGATTTTCATAAGCAATTTTTCTAACAATACTTGTCACAGTTTTAAAGAATATTACCACAGGAAATATATTTAAGCCCATCTGGCTTACCATCCTAGTGTCTACCAACTACTGCTCCCTATTTATTTATAGGACCCCATTGTACAACACTCAAAATAGCAATCCTACTACCTACTAAGAAGCTTTTCTGTCTTCAGACATTGAAAACAGGATTACACTGTCTAAATACAGGCATGTAGCATCATTTTGGACAACCGAAGTCATCTCAGACACATACAGTTATTTTCTCATAGTACATTATATTACCTACTCGGTGCAACATGCCTTGGAACTCAGGGCAGAGTCTCTGATAAATACGATTTATCACTATTTTTCTGCTTTTTGGTACAAAGCTATAAATAAACAAAAGGACTCTGAACCATGCAGAATGATTGTCTACCACTACCAAATGTGTAATAATCACTGTTACAATCCACTTCAGATTTCACAGGAAAGATCTAGCCCATTATCAGATCTAACCTGCCTTATCTGAGACTTGGATCTAAACAGTGGTGAAAATTGAACTACAGCCAAAACTGAAGTACAGGTACAAGAATTTTAAGGATTCTACAGGTTAAATTCTTATCAAGAGTATCCTGGTTTTGGCTGAGATAGAGTTGATTTTCTTTCTAATAGCTGGTATAGTGCTGTGTTTTGGATTTAGCATGAGAATAATGTTGATAACACTGACATTTGTAGTTGTTGCCAAGCAGTCAAGGACTTTTCAGCTTCTCATACTGGCCTGCCAACAAGAAGGCAGGGGGCGTCCAAGAAGGTGGGAGGGGACACAGCCAGGACAGCTGACCCAAACTGGCCAGAGGGATATTCCATACCATATGGCATCACATTCTCTATACAGCTGGGGGGGTTGGCCTGGAGGGAGTTCGGCTTGAGAACTAGTTGAATATTGGCTCTGAGAGGTGAGCAATTTTGCTGTGCATCACTTGTTTTGTATATTATTGTCATTTTTGTCTTCCTTTTCTGTCCTGTTAAACTGTCTTTATCTCAACCCACAAGTTTAACCTTTTTTTTATTCTCTCCCTCAATCCCACTGAATGGAGGGAATGAGCGAAGAGCTGTGTAGTTGTTTTAGCTGCCAGTCAGGTTAAACCATGACAGAAGTTTATATATAAAGGGTCTCCATATCCTGCAACTGTTAATAGTGATGAAATATCTGCCATAATCAAGGAAACAATAACTCAACTAGTTAAAATACCACTGTTAAAGCATATTAACTTCAGGTAGCATCTCTGTAATTGACAAAATAGACATCCATTTCAAAGATAATCCTCAAATTATGATTTTCTCACTTACTGGCTTTATGTGATTTAATATGCAGTCATTTTCTCATTAAGACTTAAATATACAGTACTTGAATAAATGACTGCTGTGTTTAAACCATAATCAAGCATTTCTTTCCTGGTGCTCCTGCCTGTGATACCCACAGCATGTAATGGTTTGCTTTAAAAGCCAACACACTGTAGGTATGAACCACCCTCAAATTACTTCACACATCCAACTGTTGTGGGAAACAGCAAACCACTAGTGCCCTGGGCAAGGAGTAAGCCATAAAAGCCAGTCAGCTTTTCTACAATTTCCTTAACTGCAAGCCAAGCAATCCCACTCAAGTTTCTGGTTTATCAGATGATCCTACAGCAATGAGAGCTGCCCACAAGTGCATACATCCTGAGCTGAGGACCTGGTTACTGCCCTTCCCCAGAGCAACTGGAAACAGCTGTGTGTGTATTTATGCACAGACTGCCATAGCTGAAGGAAGAAACTATGATTGTCAAAGCCTGCTGACCAGATCAGCAACAATTGTTTTGGAATTGGCTAACACCAGACAGGTAAGAAGTGACTTCATTTACTAAAAAAAATTAATTCCATTTTAAGAAAGAAAAATATTTCACCTTACAGGAACAGTGAAGCATTGGAAAATTTTATTTACAACAGTGATAGAATCCCTTTACACATGGGAGATTCTAAGAGCATCTTAGATGAACAAATATCAGAGACAGTTTAGATCAGGATTTCTTAATTTACAGCTCTCAGACCCCACATGACTTGCAAAGCAATTTAGCCTACTAGCATATGAAGATACCAAATTACCACAGGAATAACCAGCTCTAAACATCACCTTCCCCCTGACCTAAACCCCAAATTGCCCTTCTCAGAAGTCACATTATAGCGTACCTTTCAATGAAAAAGTAGCAGAAAAGCAATATCCAGATCTCTTTAAAGACTAGTGTATTTTTAATTTTAATTTGGTAAAGCATGACAGGCAAATGCTGGATCACACCACTTGTGAAAACAAGAACACTCCCTGAATTTTACAGTGCTTTCAAGCATGAAAGTATTTTTAACACAACATGAACCAAGTTTGAGATACGACATAAAATGAAGATGTTTTCAGGAATACCATTTCTGTTCCTCATATTCCATGAATTCAGAGGAAATGATGCCACATATATCCAGCCATGGTTTCAAGTGATGACATCGCAAAATAAATTTCTGGGGTTTTGACAAGCAATAAATCTTCAATATACCTCATCAAAATGGTGGCTATTTACCTATCAGAACTACGAAGGTAGAATGGGAGTTTTGGGGTGGGGGAGGACAGGACAACACGTAACCACACCACTGTGAAAAGCAGAAGTTTCAAATACTGAGGCACTGAAAACTAGTAACCACATTTAGAAGTCCAATCCTGTACTACTCAGCTGACCAATCATACTTAATGAAAAAATGACTGAGTCAGGCACTGTGAGCTCCTGCACAAATAGCAGTCAAAGTTACCTGTTAAAAGATCTATTCAGTAGTGACCACTGTGCTACAAGAGCATTTACAGAAGCTGGGACTGGTTGGCAAATGGTACATTGATTAAAAATGTTTTCTTAATTAATATTCATAAAATAGTTTGAACATCTCTATCCTCTATTAAATAACAGCCCTTATAATGAAAAGCTTCTTGCCCCTCATTCACAGCAAAATGCCATACAGTATTTCAGTCCTGTTCTCAAGAGGCAGTCATTGCTACTGCACTGAATAGATGACATACACTTCCACATTTAGAGAAAGGCTATTAGTAGACAAACTGAGAGACCTCTTGACATCAGTAACTAAGAATATAGCCACACTCACTGGCTCTCCATCTGCTTCCCATTTCTTTTTGACCTGTTTGGTATTTATGAAAACAACCTAAAACTTTCAATAAGATTTCCCAAGTTGTTCAAGGATTTAGCATTCTATTTTATGTCATTCTATCTTATTATTTGTATCCTTTAATTAAAAGGCATGGCTTTGCAGTGCAAGAAAAGCTTATCCTTGGTGTCACAGAAACAACCTACCTATCAAACGTGTTTGCATGTTATGGGAAATGTTAGCAAAAATGCTGGATGAACATTGTGAACAGCATGAAATGGGTGCTGGAAACAGGAAAGTTGTTTGTGGGGGGCTTTTTTGGTTTGGGTTTTTTTTTTTCCACAAAATTATTTTAGTGACAAAATTTCTCTGTTGTTGAAAATGAACAGTTAAGAAGTCAATAGTCACACCGTCAAAGCAGCACAAATCCTCTAGCTTATGGTATTACTATGGCCTTGGAAACAGCCAGTCTACAGTTGAAAGCAGCTATCCACTGACTCTGCAATAAACAAATTGATAAGCTATTGTTATTGGTTCTTCTCTGAACTTACTTGAGGCACTGCTAACTTTTTTTGAGTTTAGAAAAAAGAGAGCACTCTAAAGGACTTGTTTCTTCACAACTTTCCACAGAAATCAGTCTCCTACATAATAGAAGGTTGAATAGAAGATTTAAAAAAAAAAAAAAACCACACACATTTCACAAACAATGTTTCCCTACAAAATGCTTTCTTTCTCCTTGTGCGAACGATCCAAACAAGAATAATATCCTAAGAGGAAAACAGAAGAAACCTGCATATCCTTCCTCCTTTACAACATATGCAAGCATCAACACAATCCCTCTTGAGACTACTTCAATGACAACAGCATACATTGAAGCCACATCAAAAAGACAAAATACATCTCTTCTACAAATTGTGTAGTACACATTCTGCATGCTGTGCCCAATTGTAGAAACACATAAAAATAAGGGTCACTTTTTAGCATCACAGCTGACTTAGCTATGATTCAAAGAGCTTACTGACATCAAAGGGGGGAAGAGAGTTTGCATAAATCTCAATGCAATTCTTCAGGCATATTATCTGCCATAATATTGTCTCTTATACTCCTCTCAGAGTACACTAAATTCTCTACTTACAAAACTACCACAGGCTATCAGCTATGATGGTTTAGACCCACATCTACCACCACATAGTACTCCACATCCTACTACAACTAACTTCAGTGTGTATGTGCCTCTAGGCTGGCTACTGCTCCATAGTCACGTTGACACAGGCAAGAGAAATCCATTTGCAATTGCTTGTACTCACAGTCATCATCACAACTCTGCAGCAGTCTCATGTTCAATTGGAGTCAGGCTGAAACACGGCATTCCTTATCCTGTGGGATTAAAAAGAGAAGCCTTTCAGAAAAAATATTAACACAAGGACACATACCAAGCTACTGCTAATGGTGTGGCTGAAAGGGGTCACAGAAAAGAGGTCCTGCAGATCAAAGAACTGAAGGACACTTACAAGACAGCCAAAGAACAAATCAAAACAAGACAGACTTCTGGCAGCAATGAAGCTACTTGTCAATATTACAGAGCAAGGATAGAATCCTCTCCTAGCTGAAAGGCACAGTACATAGGTCACTGAGGCAACAGAGACTCCCAGACTGATGAGGGGTGGGAAGGAAGATCTCAACTGCTACTCCAGTTCTCAGATCAACACAAGAGCCAGAGGCAGTCTAAACTCTAGGAAACATTTTGTTGAGACAGGTTCCACTGCACATTGGGGCAGGGGGAGTATTTCCTAGCACTACACCCTACCACAGTATGAAGCACAGGCCACAACACTTCATGCCAGCATTTTAACCAGTGGATTTCATAGCATTTTAACAAGGTATTTCAGATTGCACACCATCTTAATGGGCAGGAGAGATTCTTTTGGGAGAACATGATATAGCAGTGATTTGCATTCACATGAGAATTCACAAAAGCAGTGAGGTTATCAACGTGGCAGGAGCAAGAGGCTGAAAACATTTACCCTCTCCTCTTCAAAGCATTTCTTGCAGAACTGTATTTTACCATATTTGCCAAAGACATAAAATGGAATTTTAAGAAATTATGTTTTATAGTGATGGTAACACTACAAGGCAGAACTGTCCTGCCATTTGCTCTAGACTAGACAGCTATGCTTTTCTGAACCTCAGGGAAACTAGTCTGGCAAATTATTTCATTCTATATCTTTTTGTGTTCTTTTTTGACATCTAAACAAACGTCCTTCCAGCTTCCTGGGTACAAAAAAAAGGGTAATAAATACTTCAAAATACATACACTATTACCAACCCTGTTAATGCAAACTACTGAGTCCTCCTAACCCTCGTTCTCCCACTTAACAAGCCACTCACAGCCCTGCTACCCTCCTCAATGCTAGACTCCCCTGAACAGCCACACACAAGCATATGTATGCACACTTACATAAAGACAAGGAGTAAATTTTATTTCAAATACAAGTTGCAAGAGAAGAGATATGAAAAAACTAAATGTCCAGTCTCAACACTGGGAAAAGTCCATAAGGATGGCAGTTCAAATACAAGATTTATTCCGTGCCCCCCCCCAGTCAGTGATGGAAAGAGTAACAACCATCTGCTACTTTCAGTTCTCTTGTGGACTCTGTATTAAATGATGCAAAGTTTTGCCTTCCAGAGCTCCAAAAACTGTGCAGGGGTCAGCAGGAGAAGCTGAGAGGGGGAGGGAAGAAATGAGACTGAAAATGGCCCCAAAGTCTGAGGGCCAGACAGCTCAGCAAGGGAGAGTCCTTGGACCTGCCAAGAAGGCAGTGAAGTGACTCGGCAGGACTCCACTGCAGCCACACAGTGATCAGCATGACAGCTCACTGCATAGAGCCTTACTGTGAGCCAGGACTCAGTGGAAAATAACAGCATGAAGGGGCTCACGAACAAAAAGACCACTTGGCTTGAGACCATGCTCCAGGCAGAGGGAATCTGCTTCTCCAAGAGCAGCATGCTGCAGGACTCCAGCACTAGAAGTAGCCAGCCCCAGCGAGTTTCTGACACCTGCAAGCCCGAGCCTCTGGCACTGCTCAAAGCACCTCTGGTGCCTTGAGCCACATGTTGATGCTTACTGCCACAGGTGTCCTAGATTCTCCGCAGAAGGCCAAGCTGAAAGCTAGTTACACAGTGGCAACTTCAGGACCAAATGTAAATGCATCTTTTTTTTCCAAGCACCATCATATTCCTGAACTGTTCGCTCCTGTGCCATTTATTTCCAACTTTCATTATTTCAGCTGTTGTTGATTGACTCAAACATTTGAACTTTTACCCCAAAGCTTTCACAAAAATTGTAATAATTCCATTCAATAAAACTAAGGAACAGATTCTAATAACTTTAGTGTATTTAGAATTATGGAAACATTAGAGAGGAAAATACTCAATTTAATATTTATTATAATTCTATTTAAGACAACACTAAGCAAATAAGCTGGTTTTACTGAAATATTTCATGAAATTCATTAAAAACATCCATTAAGAACCCACCAGATTACCCCTCCATTATCTTTGCACCTTTAATAATATTATTACAATACAAATGTAGTGTCAAAAGTCTAAAACTCACACACAAGCTCTTAATGTAGAAAAAGCTGCAGAAAACAGCTCACATATCAAACGTGAAAATGTAATTTTTGTATGTAACAAAAGATTTTTTTGTTTCATAAGACTAATCAGGAAATATTATTCCCCAATACTGTCATGAAACTTTCCTGGTATTTTCATTAAATAACTTCATAAAGCATTAAAAAAAAAATCATAGCCACAACTCCAGAAGTCACTAAAATCAGCGCCTGTGCTCATGGTAACTGTCCTCAGTCACTATAGTTTTAAAAAGGCTGTCTCAGTATCTTCCTTACAGAGCCCTAGCCTCTCTGGACCTTTGTCCCCTTAATCTTGTCACAGGCCAAAACCATCCTTCCCCAAGCCCCCAACACAATTACTCTACAGCAGCATAGATACTCACACATTTTTTTCTAGGATCAAAACTGGCAGCAAGCAATTAAGACTAGTGATGGATTAGGTGATCAGAGTCTCCCAGAATAACAGAGGTATGACCAACACTCATATCCACGATGGCTAGGGCAACAAATCCGTAAACAAACCCTAGCATCATGAGCCTTCCTTGGCAAAGGAACTGCCTGGCAGTGAGGCAAAAAGCATGAGAAAAAGCTCTGCAACCACCAAGGTCAGAGAAGGTGGGAAGGAGGAGAAGGTGCTCCAGATTCCCCTGCAGCCTGTGGAGGACCCCAGGCTGGAGCAGGTGGAGATGGCCTGAAGAAAACTGCAGCCCATAGAGAGCCCATGCAGGAGCTGGGAAAAGAGGAGGGAGGAGCAGCACAGAGGAGTTATTATGGACTGACTGTAACCCACTGTCCCCTACATCACTCAGTGTGGTGTTTTAATTTTCTGTATTTCTCATCATCAAATCTACTTTAATTGGCAATAAATTAATATTCCCCAAATTGAACCTGTTTTTCCCAGGTAATCAGTGAATGATCCACATACAATACCGTGATGAGGAAGACTACTGGATAACACTGTCTCTCCCCTCATCTCAACCTCCTGTTGTTGTGGCAGGGCAACTGTCAGGGTTGCTGCAAAAATTGTTGTGTTGCAAAGGGATTGCCATGCAAAGCCATAGCCATCTCTCAGTGGAATTTCAAGTACACATCTTCAGGCCTCTGTATCTGCCTGTATTTGCCTCAGCCAGTCTTGCATTACACTCTTTCAGTCAGGCTGAAAGCAGAACCAGTGAGTCAATTAAAAAGACAGAGGTAGTGCTCAGGGGATAACAAAGCAGGAATCATATGAATTGATGAGCTTCCAGCACA
Organism: Aramus guarauna; assembly: GCA_013400195.1. NCBI lineage: Eukaryota > Metazoa > Chordata > Aves > Gruiformes > Aramidae > Aramus > Aramus guarauna. Next base: position 419,527 of record VXBL01007290.1, on the reverse strand, counting down.
TGCAAATACAACAGCTTGCTGGTGGCTTCTGGGAATAGCATAGCCCACAACAATCAGGAAAAGGAAAAGACACCATGGGATGCCAATTACGAATACCAAGCACTTAATACAGGAAGCCCTACTGTCTGAAAGTAAATACTGACTCTAGTAGGGCTGGGGTTGGTTTGTTTGTTTCTGGCCACTTGTATTCTCATCTGTCTGCACAAGCCACTGGAATTCAGTATGAAACAGGCTGCCAAGTTCCAGCAGCTTTGAAAGCCCACACTTCTTTCCTCATGCATAGACAATGCATAGAGCTGTACTCAGGGTGCGTCAAAGGGGCAGTTCTGGCTGAAATGAATTATCAAATTAGGATGTTATTTAAGCCAACAAAACAAAGATTGTTTAAAAATTAAAAATTTAATTTAAAAATGTATTATAGCTCTAACTTCAAAAGTATCTAGAATCATAGCGTTGGAAGTGGACCTCAAGAAATAGTCAACTATACATATATCATTCCTGACAAATACCTGTCTGATAGAGTCTAAAAAAGCCTTCAGGAAAGAAGTGCCACCACCTTTTCACAGGTGATTTTCTGCTTGGAGAGAAATGGTCCTCTGGACAGAGGTCAGAGCCAATTAAAAAATGATAAGACAGTGAACACATGTAAATACTCAATGTACAAATGAAGGCAATTATAATAGAGTGATCACTGAAAAGCCCTCACACAGGGGGAATTATCCTGACACAAAGATGCTGCACTAGTCAGTTCAACTAAACCTTGAACCTAAATTATGCTTGCATCTTTTCCTGTGGTATTTAGTCATATTCTGCATGCTAATCCCTTCCTAAACTTTAATCTTTCCTTCAAAGTGCTAGTAAGTCTTATTCAACCCAGTTGGGTTGCCATAGACAAAAACAGCTTGATTGCATCACTTGGTGTCATTCACATCTATCTTTGCATTCCCATCAGCCCTCAGAGAGGTTCATGGGCAGGCCCTGGCAAATCACTCAATCTTTCCTCTTCTCTATGCCAACATTTTAAAGGTTCCCTTTGATCTTAGTTACAAGTCTAGGACAACTAAACCTCACCAGACTAGCAGAAGCTACAAAAATAAATCACAAGTTTTTCCATTGCTTCATTGTCATCAAAGATCCTTGGCATTTCCTGGAGTGTATTTTCTCATAGCTACTCTTTCAGCTCTTTTTAGTTCCAGTCCTGTTCAGTATAACCCTGAATCCCAGCAGGAAGTCACATGGGTAAACATAAGTACACTTGTTAAAAAAAAATATTTATACACAACTAACTCCCATTCTTTAGTCACAAATAATATTCCTTTCCTGACTAAATTAACACAACTTCCAACATCTTCATAATAAATCAAATTAAATCCTTGCATCCAAATGCCTTCTGATTTTATAGCCAAATCATATTTCTGTTGTGGATGCTTTACTTAGGTAAAGTTGTCTTAAATTCAGTTTCAACTGCAGTTATGAAGTCATGCAGTGATATTTTTTCTTATGCTTCTCTAGGTATTAAACAAAGAGGACTAGATGGATAAAGGCCTATTTCAGCCTCTAGTGATTTGATTTATATTTGGATATATTATTATTTTTAGTTATATAGTCATAAATATTCTAAAAATCAAATTAGAAATGGATACTAGGTTTAGGAGAAACTAGAACAAACTTTTTCTTCCAATATGAGAAATAAAATACCCTAAATCCAACACAGCTACCATCTGGCATAAACTTTAAAACAATTGGATTTATATAACTTTTTAACTGCTAAAATTCTTACAGTTTTAAAACACAGCCATAGCACACACACACACAAAAAAAATTCTCATTGATATCCTGCAGCTCTCTTGTAATTTACACCTGCTAAAGAGCTTCTTTGGGGTCCTGAGTTAAAAAGAAATTAAGAACTATTTTCCTGAGGTCTTGATTTCTAATAAATGTGTACTCATATGCATATGAACTAGCTAAGTAGTGGGAGATACTAGGTCTACAGACATAAAGGCATGAGTCCAAACTAGCCGGACAGGGGAACTAGGGATTACAGCAGGGCCCACCCAACAGTACCTGACAACAAGAGCAGGGCAGTTCTGGAGATGGCACCCAGCTTTAACCACAACCCCCATCTATCAGGGGGATGACATTCAAGTTCCATCAAGTTCATGGCGACGAGGCAGGTCCGAGGCCAAGTCTGGTGGCCAATCCACAGGTCAGGATCAGATACAGTCTGGAGACTACCAGACAGACTCGCAGTGACCAGGCAGGTCTGCTACCAAGCCAGGAAATCCATGCGTGGATCAGGGTCTGCATTAGCAGAGTCCATGGACAGAGACAAGCATAGCTGTGGCTAAGCCACAGACCGGCAACCCTACAGCATTACTCAGAAAGAAACTGGTGGTCCACGACTGAGCTTAAATAGTGCTCCTGGGCCCATGGGTGAGGCACCCCAGGTGAAGCTGATCAGAACCATTAACACCAACCAGTGCTTCAGGGACATTGCCTTCTTAAAGCTCACTGTCTGAAGAACTACAGCCAGTGAGGAATAAATCTTAATCTGCTATCAGTTCTCCCATTCATTGTGGTATCATGAAAGGAAGTCAGAAAATTAATATTTGGTGAAAATGGAGCAAGTGAAGTTGCTTATATCTCTCAGCCTGCCTGAAACCTTTCTTTGTGACAATTTAGTAGCTCTATTAATATTTAAGATTTTTTTTTCCCCCTAGTATTTGTGTGGAAAGAATTTTGCTCAAAGGATAGCACAGCTTTCAGTAGAAAGTAAAAGTAAAATGAATTGGCTTTTTCTGACAAGATAGGTTTCCATTAAGCTCATTCTACACCACTACTCAATGTGGTGTACAAATTAGGTGATTTTCTTATCTACAAGACATTCATAATGCAGCAAAGATTGTTCTCATGTATAAATGGGAAAAAAAAGAAAAAGAAAACACAAGTCATCTCAACCCAAGGAGAATTGATCTCTTCAAGAATCAATTAGGTCTCTGCAAAGGCAATTGCTTTACAGCAACCAGAAACCAATAAAATTCAGAGCAAGTTCCTACTGGCAGGTCTCTCTAGTGAACACACCTCTTGTGTTTACGTGGCTCAAGTTGTATATAGTATCTTCCATCCAAACAATTTTGCCATTACTGCGTTTTTCCTTGTGGTTATTTGGCTTGGCTATTTTCAACAAGTTTAATTAAAAATAAAATTAAAAAGACAAATGTAACATAGCCACTATTCAATACATAGTGATTCCTGCCCTATTTCTAGCAAAGCACACATTTGTAACAGTGACCCAAGCTGTCTCACTGAGACTGGAGAATAAAGGCCACCTTCTTATTAAAAGTCTCACGTGTTTTCTGAACCCTGCTGTTGGAGCCATTTGGAGAGACTGCAAATGGTGAGCTACCACAGCAAAGAAGAAAGGAGGAATAATTTCAAAACCTAGTCCAAAACTCTCTTAGCACAAAAAGCCTATCCTTAATCCCTTGCATAATTTGATTTGATTTCAGCATAATACAGTCTGGCCTTTCAAATACCTTTTAAAATGCATTTTCTTCCTGTTTCCTACTCTTTCATCTCCAGAGTGGACAAACTTTTTGAACATTAAGGGGGAGCAGTCTAACCTATACAAGAATTAGCACCACTCAGCATTTTAAATCTGAAGAGTCTGGAGCAATTAGCTCAGACTAACAGTTTATTTCACAGTGTTTTGGAAATTACATAGTATGCAGACAGTTTCACAGCTCATCAGTTTTAGCACATTTTATAAACAAGTGCTTATAATTTAAGACTAATTATGATCTAACTCATGTATGATTTTCTAATGAAGTCAAATGATGAAGTAATAATTTAAAAGACATTTTAATTCCCAGTTAAGAAACCAGTACTAAAACTCTAACATATTTCCAACAGTTCTTTCTTTATTACTTATTACTGAAGTCAGCTTTTTGTTTATCTGCAAAATACTGTTGCATCTGAAAGCGATGTAACACAAATGGAAGAAAGTTCATTTTGGTTGGATGTTTAAATCAGTTTATTTCTGCAAATTTATAGTTTTTGGTGAACATATTTTTAACTTCTGCATAGTCCTTTTTAATATACACTATTTATTACTAGCACATTTCTGATTGAAATAAGCATTTATTTCTTTTTTAATTTCACACATATTATTGGCCAGTATTAGCCTGACCTTACTCATATCTTGAGTTAGCACAAAGCAACCAAATTGCCTGCATGCAAAATTCAGTGCAATGTTGTCCCAGTTTTAACACAGTTGGAAGACAGATATAACAAATGACTTGAACATATTGTGAGTAGTGGTAAACAGCAGATAACTGCTAGTGCATGAACAAAGCCATTACTTCCCTGTTCCCTATAATTTGATTGAAAAATTAAAATTAGATAATTACTATATGACTCTTTTGTCAATGTCAGAATTAAAAATGTTAAGACAATAGCAAGCATTTCTCCAAAACCATGCTATGACTATTGTTTTCTTGTCAGTTTATGCTCAAAACAACTGTATACTCAAATTCTCACTTCTGGAGTTCACAAATATCTTCTAGAAGCAGTAAAAAGGGCTTGTTTACATGGACAAAGGGCCAACAAAGACCACATCTGGATCTTTTAGAGCATTCCCTGAAAAGTGGTGATCCCATTTAACACCCACATATGAAGAGTTATTAAGCCTCTCCTACAAATGTGTTCCTTAACAATGCAGACCTGTGATATGGCTTAAACAGCCACATCTGTTGCAGGGATTAAAACCACCCTACAGCAGCAGTTACACAATATTTGGCTGTGAAATGCTGAATAACATCAAGAGAAAACCTCTGAGATGTTGAAAAATGGAGTGGCAGTACTTGGGAGGCAGTGGGATTTGAGATGCTTAGTGCATGCTTCCCAGCCTTAAATTACTAGCTGATACAAGCTTCAGAAAAGAGTAGTGGCCATATCCCCTTTCCATTCTCTAAGTCAAGTTCTATTGGAACACTTAACTTGCATGTTAGAGTAGAGGAGCCAAGATTGTCAGAGCTCTGTGTGACCTTCTAGCATGCCAAGGAGAAAAGAATAAATGTAAAGAAAATAGGAAAAGGTTAAATGATGTAATGTAAGTTAAAAAAAAAAAAAAAATTTGAGGGTCTTGGATAAAAATGGTAGCCTTTGCCCCTTAGACTCATGTCTCCAGACTGATATAACAGCCTTACTGAGGAAAAGTTATAAGGAAAAGATGTGCTAATAGGCATAGCCCTATAAGAATTATGAACAATGAAATCTCACGTGTAATTTACCTGGTTTAAAGTCTCCCTACAAATGCCAGGTGTGGAAGATTTCCCTGGGATATTATCTAGGGTTCACAAACTTTTCAAGAGACTGGAGGATCCATTCCAATGGACTGTTACTTCAGTCCTGTGGAATGAACTAGCTGTGTATAGCTCTTCACCTTTTAAAACGATGCCCTTAGAAACTGGGCATTCCTTCTGCTATTTGCCTCTTTGCTGCTGCCAGTATCATAAAAAGTGAGGGTTGGCAACATGGAAGAGAAAGCAGCTTTCATTCATTTGTCTTCATCATTTTCTGCTGTTTGTAGAAAGGGTTTCTATCCTAGTGTGTAAGCATAACAGATTCGATTTTTGATAAGATGCAATCTCATGGAGAGAGAAGCTTAAAATTCAATTATAGTTAAAGTTTAGCTTGCTTTCAGAACCCCTGAAGTTTACATCAGTCCTAAACAATACATCCAAAAGCACTTGATGGAGAAACTGTGCCACGTGTCTTTCTATTCTCATCAAAACTTAAAGCCAAGGCAGGAAGAAAGATGACTTTGCTCCAAAGCTCCAGAGTAAAAGACCAACTAGATCTGCATACAAGTCTTTTGTTCTTTATGTAGCCAGTGCAAATCCAAAATTATTCTGTTTCCTAAGAATAACCCAGATTGACACTGTGATGTGTGTAGTCAGAAAGAGACCAACCCATCAACCAAAAAAGAAAGCAGTGGTTTACACAACCACTGAAATTTTCACTTTGTTGAGTATTCTTCATCCATATTTCTAAAGATTCAGTGCTCTGTTTATCTGTACCACCGCACACTTTATAGGCCTTTAGCATTGCACACAAGGCTCCCATCACCTATTCTTGCTGTTGATGCAATTCTATCTCAAAAGACTTATGCAAACAGGAAAACAAAGACTTTGTTATGCAGAAGACCTCCCCATCTGTGTGATGCAGCTGAGGAACTTTATACCTAATGACAGGATCTGCTAAACCGTGACAAGCTCTGAGTTTACAAAGTCCTCGGGTTGCAAAACCCACTTGCCACATACTGTAACTAGGGGAAGTTACCATGTTTCAGTTGCAAAATAATACCCATGTAATAGTAAGGCAAGATGGAAGAAGTTTCAGAATTCATGCAATAATTTTGTTGCAGAGCATGGGAGTAGTATTCTAAGAGTAAAATTCCTGGAGACAGGAATGAGACATGAGACAGAGACTAACTGAGACCCCTATCAACAAAATCTCAGCTTTTTTCCTGGGTGAGTGCTTTGGGGAAAAGATGCTTACAGTGTTTCTGCAGACTGACAGCTGACCTCCATATAGGGCTAATGTAGAGGTAATGGGCTACTGCTCCTTATAAAAACATGCTTTTGGTCTGGGTCATGTCTAGCCAAATGCCACAAACTCCACAATGAGGAAAGTTACACCACCTTCTGCAGCACTGGGGGTTGAGTAGAGGCCCTTGAGGGGCAACCTTACATTTCAAGCAGAGTTTTTATGTCAAACTTACTTATGAGCACAGGACTAAATACACCATAGGGCATATACTGAAGATGTACAGTTCTAACTCCCCATCAGGCTTACAGTGCAGCTACAGCTTGCTTTCATCTGAGTCATATCACAGCCATGTACCATTCAAGCACAGACAGACTGAATAAGTGGGCTACAGACTTCTCTGTGTCCTTCCTTGTCTCTCTGATCACAAGCTGAGCTGCAAACTCCAAAAGCATTCCCAGAATATGGTGGTGACTTTAACAGACTGGCTCAAATCCTAACCTGTCAGTACAGATCTGACTGGGCCATTATTAATTTATTAAGTAACAAAGAATATGTCAAAAGCGTTAGTGGGTGCTGAAGCAGGCATCCATATCATGCTGTAACTTATCAACACTGTCTGTGGAGGGAGAAACTGCGATAAGATCCACTAGCCAAGTCTCAGGCAGGCGCTGCTGGGTAGCAGTGTTTGCCCTATCCCCTGGCTTGCTCAATATTTAAGTGTCATGCACTGGTCACTATCAGTATTTTTTAAAGGAAAGTTGAATTACTTTCATATAAACCAATAACAACTCACATTTTCTCTAGCTGCTAGTAATTTTGATTAGGAAAAACCAGCAGACCCTTTTCTGCTCTAATTAAAGAATCACACTGTTCTTCCTGTGGTTTTTCTTGCTAATGATTTTCCATTGTAATCCATTAAGTGTTACAGTATTAGGAGGGATTTAATCAGCAGTACTTCTCATACCTCAGCATTTGCACTCAGAGAACTGTACATTAAATAGTGTTTTTAGTGAGTTATCTGACCTTTCCCTCTCAAGTCTGCACCTTCTAATTACAGCTTTTCTTGTTTTGGTATAAAATATTGGCAAGGTCAAACCCTGCCACAGCACTTGCAAATTTCTTCAAGAGGCTCACAGAAATGGCCTATCTGCTTGTACAAACCATAACTGCAAATGTGTTCAGATTATCTACATATTTTATATTCATGAGGTTTATAGTTCTAGCTTGTAGCCAGGAAAAATGCTTTTGATTTTTTGTAAGTCTCTGAGCAGAAGGCAAATAAAAGATATAATATTCTTACTACCACACACAGTTCTTTAAACTCCTGCTACATTTCCCCTGACAATTCCTTTTCCATCAATCCTCCTGTCCTGGAATATCTCCCTGAAATTTGCTGACATGGCAGCAAAGGACATCTTCTGGTTGACATCTTTTCAAATTAATTCTACTAAAGAATATTTGTTTCTTCTCTTGTACCTAAAAGCAAATGGACTTCATTCCTGGGTCAGAACAACATGAATAAATGTTCTTCATCCTCAACATGTCATTATTTTGCAACACAATGGGTAGGTTTATCTAACTGTAACCTTAAAGTCCAAATATTGAGCCCAGCTATCATGTCACAGTAATCAGGCTAGTAGAAGCTGACCAAATGCATTCTTATTGACAAACAGTACATTCCTCCACTTAAATCGATACAGGCTCAAATCGATACAGTAGACCTTCATGGAGTGTGCATCATGGATCTATTTCCACAAAAGCATAGAAGAAAATGAGACCTAAAAAATAAGCCACAAATAGCTCAGCAGTTAAGGCATTCAAACAGGCCATGAAATATGCCCAAGTGTCCATCCCATTCTGGAGCAATTGGAGAGTATACATAAGGTCAGTATCATTGCTGGTTTGCTCCTGGAGTTTGAGCATGATTGAAGTCTGTGAAAACACTTCCCATCCTACCAAAGGATCTGGACCAGTCTTCAAGAGTGCAACCAACCACTAGCATCTCCAGCATACATAAATGCTGTTTGTCCCCTTCTCTGAAAATTAGCTCAGAGGCAGAGACAAAAAAGCAAACTCCAGTCTCACTGACTGGTGCTTTACTCACTGCACCTTATGTCTGTGTCACACCCCTACCTCATCACCTGTCCTCCACATCCCCAGGCTATGAGCAAACACTCTTCTCCAGGCCTTTCATCAGGAAAACAGCAAAATGGCATTGGATGTTTTGGAAGTTTTCCTTCTTGTATTATGATTCAGCTTCTCTCATCTCATTTCCAGGTAGTTCAATTTTGGATGGGCAAAGGTTTTTCAAACATAAAATCTACTGCAGAAGACTGTAATGCTGGGGTTTTTTTTCCTAAAAAACTGCACAGCCAGTTTCATCTAGGAGACGATTCATATGCTTTGATTAAGAACACTGAAATCCCCATCCTTCTCCTTTATTTTGTATCTTCATTTCATATTCTAGCTCTAAATACCTGACCTGAATTTCAGTAGGATGCTAGCATGACGCTGGGACTCCCTGAGGAACAAGGAGGTACTTCAATCCTGGACCATCATTACTTCTGGAATACTAATATTTTTTGCTGTGTGTATTCCAGTCCATTTGATAATTATATCCACCATTATGAGGTGCAAAATCCAAGACATAACACAGAGTACAGTTGGCTCATTTGCACTTAAGAAAATATCATATATACTAGAGTCAACCTGATAACCTGCTGGAATTTTAACAGGTTTTTGTCCATGAAAAGCCTTCAATAACATTGTGCTATTGGTTCTTTTTGTCCCTCCATGACTTATGTCAGTAAAGTAATCATGTTTTAATAAAAGGCTGTGCTTCTTTAAAAGACAGTAAAAAGAAGCTGTTTTCTTGATTTAGTTTACAATTTGGAAGGGCTTCAATAAATACAGTACACCAAGTGCTGAAGCAAAATAGATTAAAAAAGAGGCCTTCTTTCCACAAAACACGGAATGACATTTACAGATGTGTGTCCACAGCACACAGTACTAACAACTTGGTAAAGACAACAGTCTGTTCAGCGTCATCTTCGATACAATTTGTTCCCTTTGAAGTTTAAAATCTCAATAGACAATGCAGAAGAAAAGATTGTCTCTTGATGCAACCTACTAGTATTTCAGCCCAGTCAGGCAGCAAAGGAAGATTTTTCTAAAGCTGTAACAACAGGTGGGTGAGAAGTGTGATTGCCCTGGATGCAGACTGAAAAATGAAGGTAAATGTAGCCATGTTCACAGACTGCTGCGGTTGCCACCAGAGAAGGAAAGCTGCAAGCTGCCTGTCTTGTCTCCTCTAAGCAGTTACAAGGAGCCTGGCATCTAGAAAGGGCCCTCTCTGGCTGCTCCATGAACTAGGTTCAGAGGAGGCACCTGAAGGGCAGCAAGCCCACACTGTATCAGCAGACAGCAGCACTGCCGCCTGTCCCCCTGCCAGCTGGTGCAAAGGACAGCCAGGAATTCCCCACAAGCTGCTGTCACAGCTTTGGTATTCACAGCAGACACGGCCAGAGAAGATGCTGAGAAACATGCTCATGGGCTAACTAAAAATGCTGAGTTTTGAAAGATGAGGGAGAAAAACATAGTGAGGATCAAGGGAAGCAGAGAAAGCATTGGAAGGGTAAGATAACCTGGAACTCGACCATTAAAAAAAACAATTGTTAAAAGCACTGAAGTACAAATTTGGTGAAATTAGACTGCAAAAGACATATTCAGTGCAAATTCAGGAAGCACAGAGGAATGCACTGTATAAAGCATTCCCAGAAATGTGGAAGCAAAAACATGGGAAAACAAGAGAAAACTATGAAAATTTGTTCCTAGTCTGAAGTTATTTCTTTTAGTGTGATATGAAAGCCTGTTGAATGCTGATGGGAAGGAGATAATCAGGGTTTTTCTTTAAGAAAAACTCCCTTCTGTACTACAGCTTCCTTGCAACTCAGTGGGAAGCATTTGAACAAGACAAACCAACACACTTCTCAGCAGAGTAAATAAATTCACAGTTCCTTATGCACTGGGTAGATTGCTGTCTGTACCTGAGCTACCTAACCTGAAGCTCATTCAGGCATCTCCATGCTGCACTGCAGTTTGTTACTACAGCATTAGCATAACCAAAGTCTGAGAAATATGACTCTTTACAGGTACCTGTACACCTTCAAATCCAGAAGACTTGCCATCTTCCCACTAATCTGTTGTACAGGCTACTGTACTTCATAAGACTGATTTAGGGGAGATGAAAAAGCTATTTGTTGTCATAGAAACAGTACGACTTTGTGCTACTGTGCAGGCTGACATGGGAGGATATTATTGTTTGGTCTTTTTCCAGGCATCCAGATTGAGAAATGCTAAAAAGCTTTAAAAAAAGCCCCTGAAATTTTGCCAAATGATCAGATCTGCAATTTTCACAAACACATTCAAATATTTACCAATTGTTGTGGATAAATTTGAAAAGCCCTGGGTATGGGAAACACTGTTGAAAAAAATATATTCTTGATCCCAAAAAACAAACAAGCAATGGACATCTTGTAAGGTTACAGGAAATGTCCCAAAGTCCACAATCAAGGCAATTAAAACAACAGCCAGTTGTCTTCAGTTCCCACCACTTAGCTGAGGCTAATATTTAAAAGCCTATAGTTAGCATGGTAATTAAGGTTAATACCACAAAAAAGCAGATATCCCAAGGGCTTAACAGCTGCTAAAGGACACCACTAACTGAGAGGAAGGTAAGGTGTTTATGACTTTTCCTTTCCTTTATGTTCTTTGTAACTGGAGAATAACAGTCAGTAAATCATTAAACAAAATGCGTAGTAGTGACCAAACCTCCTAACACTCCAGGTAAACAGCTGTGTTCTCCTAATAGAGGAAGACAGGTTTACACACAAGTTACAATTCATAGGCCACAGAAATATAGGGCAATTGGAAGTGGTTTAGATCATCTCATTTACTTTGGACAAAAGAAGTTTTCTTTTACTAGTGCATTTTTTTTTCCCTTATATTTTTTCCCCAAATATCTTCATCCTACACTTGCAGAGCAGTATTTCTTGATTATGACAGCATGGAAAGATAATTCTGAAGGCATTATTAGTTCATAGAAAAGGTGGATTTTTTTAACTATTTGATTTAGCAAAAAAGTGAATATGACTAGGATAGATTATTCAAAAGTTTAGCTGTATACTGAGCACAGGTGGGGGGGGAAAAAAAAAAACAGTTTAGAGTATAAAGGTGACCTCTTAATCCATCTGCATTAAAACTTCCCATTCTTATCACAACAGTCAGATTTTCTCTATATCTGTTCCAAATAGTTCAAAACCCTGTCCCATCTATCATAGAAATCACGCCCTTGCTGGAAGCCAGACAAAATGATCCAAATAGCCTTACACGTCCTGTGTGAAGAAAAAAAATAAATAGCCCTGTGGCTAGTAAACGGCCTGTCTCTGTCATGCAGTCATGACATTATATGGCACCTATGAGTTAATGTCCAACTGTTCTATTGCCCCATAAAAATATTCTCTGTTTTTCTTACTGAAGGAATCTGCTTCTATTACAGAATACATCTTACTCATCTCCCATCTCCACAGAAACAGTTAGAATGCCTTAGGAATTGTAAACATGCAATTATTCAGCTTTCAGTGGTCTCAGGCCATGAAACTGGATGGACATGACACTAAACTGAGCCATGAGGAAAGTAAAGCAAAACTGCTGGAGGAGCAGTGCGGGCGGGAGTGTTTTTCTTACATTTCATTCTAATTTCTCCTTGGACAGCAGCCTAGCACTGCAGCCAGCCAAACAGCCTCCTCCTATGCCAGATGCAGCATCCATCCTCTATTCCAGCTTCCTTCTGTGGGATTAGGCCCTTCATATTCAACTTAATTGCCAGCTCCAGGAGCAATCTAATGCGATGCAGGAGGGCATAAGCCATTGGGACAAGAATAGCATGTGATAGACAAAATTGTCAGTAAAGGGCTAATAATTTACACTGTAATTGTTTTTGTATTATGTGTATAATTACATGAAACAGAACAGCAGGGTAAATAAATAAAAAAAAAGCTGCCATTTTCTAGATTCTCTTTACTTCATTGACTATTCAGACTGATGTCACTTGTTAGATCTCAACAAATGAGGGGAACTGAGAAGCCTGCAGTGATATTGTTTCTGACCTAGCCATAGAGTACGATCACATAGTGACTTTTAGCCTACACTCCCTTTCAATAGCAATCCTGTGTGACCACCAGCTGGTGGGAAATTCAGCCCAAGCCCTTTTCCTTTCCCTCCATATTCTGAATAAATACTTTTTAAAGACAAAGGGAATTTAAATAGATATGCCACTTCTGTCCAAGATAGAATTCATGACTTTCAAAGCCCATGAGTTTGGGCTATATACTTGATCAGCAAAATAATCCACTTGTTTTCAAAGCCTCTGATTATCGAAGTAGAGTAGCATTGAATGCTCTGCTGCATCTGTAGTTACTCAGTGACTTGGACTGTAGCTAGACAAAGATGCACTGGACTGCACCTAGACAGAGATGTCTGTCACTGGAATTTGTAGACATTATCATAATATGTGACATCATGCAGACAAACATGACAAAGCCCAGTTGGTTTTGGAATTATACATCATTTGCCAATATTATTACAACAGCTATTAACTGATATAACACACTTTTACTTTGCAGAAAGTCAGAAAATTATTTAATGTGATAAAATATAGTTTGAACTGGAGTCCTTGGACACCACTTAGAGATGTGGAATGCAGTGAAAATACAACTGTATTGCATCTAGACATTTAAGAAGCTGTAAGCCAAGTACCTTTCTTCTCTTTGTGATATCTTTGTTAGATAAAATCTAACAGGAAATTCAGGTCTATTTCAAATAAACAAAATAATCACATGGACATTCTTATACTGAATTAGGTCCCCAAAATGATAGGATATGTCTACTTCAGGACATATGAGGCGAACTACAATGACATCGTAAAAATCATAGTGCTCACATTGTACACATTTGTACCACACCAGAATATGAGNATAAAAGGTATACTTGTGTTGCAATAAAGTTGAAGCTTGCTTTACCACTCACATTGAGTCAATCGCTTGTCTTCCCTCGCTCGTCGCAAGAAAATGGCAGATTTATTCAGGTGAATGCTTCTTCAGAATATTTTATCAAAGCCAAAAGCAAATTCTTGAAGGCTGCATGGTCTTCTCATTAGATGATAGGAAAATGAAGGTGGTCTGTATACAAAAGACAAGGAGTCAGTCACTGGGCTGAAGTGAACCTCTGAAATTTCCCTGCATGACAATTGCAGGCTTGTGAAATTCCTGTAGCTATAACTTTTTTTTCTGTCCCCTGAAGAGGAGCTTTCCCTGGCTGGGGAATCAGTTTTCCACAGGAAGCAAATTAATTTCATTGCAAGACTGACATCATCTCATTCTCCCAGAAGCCACAGATTCTATGTTGGAAAATGCCAGGGACTGCTATATGGTCAGTCTGGTGAGATACTGAAAAGACAGGTGAGATAAATTGCTTATAACTAACCAAACTGAAATTCTCAGATCCAGAGATTACTCAGATTTTTCTTCAGGAAAGAAGTAATGGGTGTCCAAGGGAGAAGCATATGCTGTGGCAGGGTCACACAATGAGTGCTGCAGTACCAACTGGAAGAAACCTGGCAAGAAATGTGCAGATAACCAGAATCTGCAGCTAAGGAAAAATAAAGATTAGACCTTGCACAACAGAGAACACTGACAGTAGATATGATTTTCCCTCCCTTATGTATCATTTATATAAAGCTAGAAAATTACAGTACTAACCAAAGAAGGAAAAACTGGAAAGAAAACAGCTGATGTCATGGCTTAGTATATCAAGAGAGTATGGTTAAAAAAAGGTTGATGTTAAAGCATCAACTGAAAAGCTGATGTTGCAAATTTTGGCTCTTGTTTGACTTTTATATGAAAAGCTTGTTTTGATTTTATTTCTTCTTCTTCCAGATTCATAATTTATTGCTACAATATATAAAATTTGCTGCCCATGTTTTTACAGTGGAACATTCCTTTACAAATATTACAGAGGTTGGAAAAGGTGTATTTATCTGCCCTCTGCTGGAAACACGCAGCACTGTCAGCACTGTTACCTGCACAGGACGAAAATGGTTCCCCCTCCACATAGAGAGGACCAACTTAGTCGTGGATTCAGCAGTTACACGAGGGTTGCATTCTGTTTAATTTACCTAGTCAAAATAAACGTTGTCTTATTTGTTCAGTATTGACTTCACTCTGCTATATAAATGCTGGGGTTGAATCTAATCCCACTTAAACTGGATAAATAAAAAGTATCTCTGTGGAAATCAAGGTAATTATACTGTTACCAAACTGTCTAAATGAAAGCTGAATTATACTGTTAGAAATGTACCTGGTAAAATATGGATTACCACATTCACAGACAGAGGCACTTTAAATCTACTATGTCTGTGTCTGCAGAAATAGAGTACTGAACCAAGTGGATGAAATCCTAAGTCACTAGAAATTTAAAAAAAATTAAAAAAAAAAAAAAAGGTTGCCAGAAATCTGATTATTATTCATCAGAATTTTTAAAAAACTTTCTGCAGACACTGCATCTGAACCCAACCAGCTCGTTCACAAGAGTTTGCCATGTACGCATTGCAGGATCATTAGGAATTACTAGTTGATTTAAAGATGAAGTAAAGATCACAAGAGAGGGCTCAACAAAACTACATTCAGAAAGGAACTGATGCTACTAATCAAAACCAGAGGTAGACAGGCCTATACCAGCTACCTCTAGGACAGCGAGGAAGCAAAGGACTTGACATAACACTAAACACATCCAGCCCCATTACCACATTTACCATTCTTCTGAAGTCATTCCTCCCCAGAATCAACATTATCATAAAATGTTATTTTTGCTTAGGCATTTGCTTCTATTTTCTTGGCTTCCACCAGTTTCTTTAGCTTTTTTTTTTTCGCCAGCAGTTCTGCAATAACTTATTAGTGATGGCAGTCACAAGACAGAAGATTTTCTTCAAGTACTACTTTTTTTTATCCTAGGTCCAGCTATATCTGTTAGACCATCATCTTAACCCAGAATTCTAGCCAACATATAGGAAAAAGCATGGTTAGTTACAACTGTCAGAAACAAGCCACTAATTAGCATGCAGACTGTATTCTAAAAAAAAATCACACTGCTGCTTTTGCCTGCTCTGCATTCAGTTCATCTTGTATAAGTTGAGTCATGCAAGCCAAACCCCAAAGAGCCCAGATGTTTTTGCAAAGACAGTGTTTAGGATTATAAAGCATATATGTAACATTGCTCTTTGCGCTTCACTATACATGCACTTTACATTAATTCGGTACATCTATATGCAGTAGCAGATCTTCAGCATTCAGAGGGCGTATATTATAATGGAGAATACTATAATACTGCACTGGCCATCCTGCAGCACTTTTTCTGGGTTTGACTTCACCTAGTGAAGGGCTTCACCCTTTGTGGTTTTTTCTTACTGATGGAAAATGACATCATATTCAAAAGTAACATAACTGTCTCCTAATTTTATTGCTTTACATGATGCTTTGATCCTGCTAGTCTTGTATCTATAAAAGAGGGTTTGGGGTTTTTTAATTGCTTTCCTCAAAGAAATATTTCAATCCCTATGGAGGCTCTGACTGAATTGCATCCTATGGGCTTCACTTTCATAACAAAACTTACACTAGAGAAACATAGGATGGTAAAGCCATTTAAATAAAACATTGGCCTGTCTTCTTCTACCTTTCATGCTGTTATTGTAAATTAATTTTTAATCAGTTCCTACCCCAGATACATTCCTCCCTTAAGCATACACTTACCACGTACTGTTAAAAGCATTTCTAAAAGGGCAATTTAAACACAGTGTCAAAGCTGCTCCTTAGAAGCCCTCTAATTCACATTTATCTCTTGCATCAGCTTCAACCACAATGCTCTTCCCTTTTACAAGCTTCTAGATGTGTATTCAAGCTGTGCTTTGGATTACAATCCATTTCTGCCTTCTGGGCTTGCTGAAAGGGATTCTGTATTAAACAGGAGGCTTTCAGAACTGCAAAGAGCAGTTAGGAATCCATCTACCACATGTATTTTAGAAACTTCCTCCTAAGACTTTGTTTTAAAACATACAAGTTTGTGTGTGTGTGTGTGTGTATATATATAAATATATATATACCAGCTAGCTACACTGATATATATAGAGAGATATATACATAGAGATATATATATATAAACCAGCTAGCTACACTGCTATGAAGTTTGGTCTTGTTTTGTATGACTGAAGCTTTCTGTTACAAAAAAAAGGAGAGGATGAGGTCCACGATTCATAATACATAAATGAAAAATGACAAAACATACAGCCAACACTGCTTAGCAATTGTCTTTTCATTGTAAACTCTCCTGTTTCTCATTTGCCAAACTTTAAGCATTCTGCCTTCATTTACCACAGGGCTGTCTGCATCAGATTAAAGGGGCTTGGGGGGAAAAAAAAAACAACCAACCAACCAATCAACTGTTTCCCATCATTGCAAATTTATCATTTTCACTGGGAAGTTCCAACATGTCTACCTTTGAAGTGGGTCCAGCTGAGAAGTTTACTTTGTTATGCTTTGTCATCACCAAATTCTGACTAAATCCTCCCAGAATCTTAACCAACACTAGTTCAGTAAAAATTTAATGGACTTTGGGAGGTGAATTATCTGAGGAGTCTCTCCCACTGAGCACATTCCAGCACTTCATACCAGGCAATGAAACCATAAACACACCAGCCTACAGACAAGGCTGCAACACCTGGGGTGGGACTTCCAGGAGCCACTTGTCAAAGGCAAGGGTCCCCTGTGGTGTAAGGGATACTCTGGGCTTTCTGATTTCTTGAATGTTTGGCTTTACAACTTGAAAAACTTGAACGTTACATCCGGGTAGCCATTATTATGTAATTGCACAATATATGATAGCAGTATAAGCTGCATGAAAACATACATGCGTTTTGCAAAAGCATTTCATATTGTCACTACTTTTACTACTAGGTCAACTTCCAGTGTAAAGTTTTAAAACCTTGCCATAAAAGTGAACGCTAACAAAATTAAACGTTTCAGGTTAACAACTGTTTCAGAGCAGCAAACCCGCTACTGAATCTTTTGATACTGCAGACCGTATGACACACAAATCAGCAGCACACATGCACATCTGTCTGTGCACATTAATGCTGCACAAACACATGAATTCTACACAGAAGGAATGCTGCACACAAGTGACACATCTTGCAGCAGAGCTCCTCACCTTTGGGGAGTTCCCCCCATCCCCCTCCTTTTTAATGTAACAGTATAAATGTATTAACCATCAGGATGCAATGCAAACCCTGTCTTTTTCTCTGCAGTCAGGCAGGACATGACTGATGGGTGAGGGTCAGCAGAAGGTTTGGGGTCTAGTGGAGACTTATTCTATTAGGACAATGAAATACTCAATGAGACTGGTTATTATAGCAGTACATTTCTAAGCTATTGCCAAGGATGTCTGGGCCAATTAAATTATATAAATAAATCACAACAGACTCTAACCTATGACTTGACAATTTTGGACCAAAGTGGGCATATGAGATTTACAGGCTGATTAGGTCCAGGAGGGGAATGAAGGAAAAATTTCTTTTAAGTAATAATGATGGAGGCAGGAGTCATATCCTTTCAATTCACGATCAGCTGATTAAAACTGATGGCACAGCATACAACCAAGCATTATTAATCCCAGCCAGTTACTTATCTCTAGTGTATGACCTGTACTTTAACCGTTATTGCTGTTCTAAGAGGAAAATTAGATAAAACCCAGAGGGATACGGAATTTTCTAATGGCTCATACAGCTTCAATTGACACAAGCCCTGTGCAGGGTATTTCTAGAGACTTAACATCTCACAGACAAAACCATAGATGTTAGGGATGGATGTTATCTGCTAAGCCATCTGTTCTATATCATTGCCAAGGCAAAACTACTCCTACTGCATATTTATTTGACTTTTACATTAGTTTTAAATACTCTGGTGGATAGAGCTTGCACTATTCCTCTGAGGAGGATGGACTCACTACAGAATACTTTTCACTGGCAAGAAATTTTTACTGGTGTTCAGCTTAAATTTCTCCTTTTTAATTTCATCCTATGACCTTAGTCACCCTCTATTTGTTATATAAACAGTTTTTTAAAGAGTAAAGAGTGCATACACAGAGGGTCTTAGAGAAAATAGCATCTAGTCTCCTCCTAGAGAATGTCAGGACAGTGAAGTCTTGTTTCTCAGGCACAGGCTATAATTATTGCAGTGTTATCCAAAATTTCTAGCAGGAGGGGACAGACAACAATTTCAGAACACCAACTGTTTCTTTCTTCTGTATGAAAGCAGCAGCAGCAGCTTGTTTCTAGACTAGAAGCTCTGCAGAGGCACAATAGCCAATATACCTTCAGTTGTCCTCTGTTCATGGAGGATGAATCTAGAGAGGCTGCAGAGATGGAAGAGAGCTGGATGCAATCTCCCCAGTCATCAGCCAACCTTGACTTAGCACAGACTAACACTGATCCAGTGTCACACTTTCCACCTGATGGTCACACAGGAATCCTAGCATAATTGCTAGTCCATGTGAAACTCTCAGGCTAGCATTTTAGTGTACCCTTTTTGGTTTTGATTGTTACACATCAATATTCCTTAAATTTGGAGTCCTGGTAGAAGGATACTGTGTCCTGCTGTATTTCTGCACTGACTACACTTTGCTCTTGCCAAAACTAAGATCTGACATCTTTAATGCTTTCCTTCATTGTTTGCCTTTAGCATCTTTCTCCATGCATAGGTTGTTTTCCAATGTAAAAGACTGCTTGTTCTGTAATTAGGTTAAAAACAAGGGGTTGTTTCAGTTAATCAGCCTCCTACACCTTTACTATATTGGGGATTAGGTTAATTGAAGTTAATCAAAGTTAATCCATTACAAAATTCAGTATATATTTTTGCCCTGTTGTTAATAGGAGTAGAAGAACTCTTCTGTGCAGTTAAATCTCTTTTAACTTGAATATCTGAGTAACATTCAAAAGCAACTTGTTCACAATTGATCGCTTTTCTACATAGCTTAAAGTTGGGGTTTCTTGTGGTGTTTTTTTTCCAGCAGATAAAGCTGACATTTAATTTCAGATAATTTCAGTAAAATTGCTCCTTTCACTGTTTCTCGCTGTTTCAAGTGGGAACATAACTTGTTTTCAAGGAAGACAGTGGCCCATAGCAATACTGAGAAATATAATTAGCAGAGGCATGAAGTTGCTGTATATATTTTTAACATTTTACTGCTGCATCTAGGTGCAACATACAGAGTCTCCTTAAAAATCCTAGGAATCTAGGACAATTATCCTCTCTGATGAGATTCCATAAAATTCAGTGGCACATTCTGGCTAATCTAGAAATAGATTTGCAGTCACAGCCCTAGCGTTCATTTATGAAAACTATTGTCTCAACTTTTCTACTGCCATTATAAATAAAAATCTGGTAACAGCATCTTCTCTTCTTCTGTTCATAGCTCCCTCTTTTCCTGGCTAGTTCAGAATAGCCAGAATAACACAAGCGTTAAATACCATAAGTCCAAGAAGAAAAGCTGAAAGCTTCCCCTATAAACAATGACATTTTATGACCTAGCAACTATTTTAAATCCTTTCACCTATATACATTTGATTTTGTAGCACAGCACTTTCTTTACTAAAATATCACACGGGACCAAGTCATTGCTCTACATAATTCCTTGCCTGTAGCATTAATAGTACTCGGTTACGCGAATCAGAAGTTTAAAACTCCCGTGTCCAACAATTAGTTTAGCAAGTACCCGCCCACGAAAGTGAAATAGGCCAGCCCAAGGCCGCGCTCCGTGCTCTGCTCTCCCAGCCGGGCAGGCAGCCGCTAGATGGCCGTCGCGCCCCGCCGGCGGGGAAGCCGGACCGGGAGCGTCCTCAGGCTGAACTTCCACTGCTTTGCAGCAGGTCTGGAAGTCTGTTTAAAGACAATGGGATCACCATCACCAGCTGGAAGCTGGAAAGGTGCGCTGGGAAGTATCCTGAAATAATTCTGCTCCCTTGACTCCAGCATCTGACCGGTCCAACAGCACAGCGATTGACCTTGCATATCCGTTATGATTGAAGGTACAACAATATATTAGATGACTTTTCTGTCACCTTTTCTGTTACATGACCTTATGCAACACTAAGATTTTTGTGGTATTGCAAATTTCATAAATACAAGTTTATAGGTCGTGTTGACTGATCTCTAATGGAACACACAGCAATGTTTCCCCTATGTCCAGTCATGCTACAACCCCATGAGAAGACTCATTTCTCATGGACTTTTGCCATTTCCCCTGCCATGCCTGTCAGAATCAAGAAAGGCAGAGGTGGGTTCCAAAAACAGTGAAAGAAAAATAGTAGCCAAGTTCCAGGAATCACGTATGTTTAAGAATGAGCAAAAACTCAACAGAATCAGAAGTGGTTCATCTTCTCCAAAATCTTAGTTTCAAACAAAGATGCTAGCACATTCTTGGAGATCAAAAAAAACTAAAATGTACTTAAGTGGATATTCCCATAATACACATGATGCATGAGGACTTGAGACAGAAAAATTCCATCTGGCAGAGAAAGAGGGTGCAGATGCCCTTGATCCACAGGAAAACCTTCAACTTCACCTCCTAAACTGCTGTTAGGTTAAGCATTTAATCTTCCACAAGGTATGAGTGTGAGAACCTCAGACTCACTTTTTTTTTTTTTTTTAAGGTACATGGAAGGAACAGCACATCATAGCACTGATCACCCAGACCTTATTAGAAACAATGGTTTCATATGTAAAATACAATAATTTGTCAATTAAAAAATGTTGTAATTCTGCAGAGAAGTGCACTCCAGTTGTGTGGGAACATGGGAAGTTTACCTCAGACCCTGTCCTGACCAAGCAGCTCTGTCTTCTGATCTCCTGTAACTTTCAGCTCTGCAGCAGCACCCCGTCCCCCAATTTCCCCATTCTTCTGGGTATAATTTTGTGCAAGTTAACTGAGTTAGCAGAGAGTAGGTTATCCCAGGACTTAATTGTTAAGTACTAGTACTTTCAGAGTACAACATTTGCAGTGCATGTTCTGTACCATAAATTGGAGCACATGTTATTTCACAAAATACCTCTATGACTATGACATGAATTCCTTTTCATGGAAAGAAATAAACACTCACACAGCCACCATTCACTTGTTTTGCACTGGATTCTCAAGAATGAGTGAACAAAAGTTTATTTTCTGCTGATGCAGACATTCTGGTTTTGCTCAAATAAACATTCAACGTGCCTGGCAGGGTGTGGCTCAAGTTTGGTTTTTCTAAACATCTCATATTGTCATTCTGAAACTTACAGGCGTGATCAGCTTTGCAAGATTTCCCTTTCATGCTGGAAGCAACGACTGAGCCAGAATGCA
This sequence comes from Aramus guarauna, assembly GCA_013400195.1. NCBI lineage: Eukaryota > Metazoa > Chordata > Aves > Gruiformes > Aramidae > Aramus > Aramus guarauna. The sequence goes on along the minus strand of VXBL01007290.1, from coordinate 397,477 downwards.
AGGAGCAGCACAGGAAAAATTAAGTGCAACAATCATTCGTTTTCACCACGGTTCCAACAGAACTCCCACACAAACCAATGGTAAATCTTTCATTGGTATCAAGACTTCAAGGTCTGATCCAGAGCCAGCCTCAATATATTAGGCTGTGACCACTGAGAGGGTGAGGTGCAGATCTAGCATAAGCGGGTTGAACTCTTAACAACTTTGACAGAATTCTCACCACCTTTTGCCAGGAACAAATTTGATCCGAGCACAGGATCTGCATTAAATGAGCATCATCCCTGTACAACTCTTGCTCCTTTCTGCTTTACCATGCTTTCCATTCATAGCCTCATTGTGACTTAACTGTTGTATAATAACAAAGACTAAGCTAACATGCCTTTTAGAAACCAACTAGCAGGATCCTGTGACAGACCACTGAACAAGGAGGAATGGGGAATGATGCCTGACCTGCTTAAAAAAAAAAAACAAAAACAAAACAAAAACCAGACCAAACCAACAAAACAAAACCCTTAAGAAAAGCAAGAAAAAAAGCATGAATTTTCATCCTTCTCCAGAGAGGACCAGTAAACTGTGTAATTTCACTTTACATATAAAAGCTCTCTTTTGAAATACAGGCAGGAACCACAAACGGAACTGTAGTAATGTCTCTGCAATCAAAACAGTTCTGGGTACATCTGTATGCCTGGGGGGCAGATAAATGAGACTATCTAGGGCTGGCAGGATGCAAGGCAGATCAAGTCCAGACACCAACTAGTACTACTGAAACTAATAAGCCAAAATATGATACATTAGCTTAGGCTGCCTTGTGGTTACCCAGCTATACAGCTTTCAGGCTCAGATGACCAGGTCAAAGCACAGAGGAGATGTGTCTGCACTTGACATACCTTCCATGTGAAAGGTAAATTAAATCAAGCACAAACCTTCAGAAACGTGTAGCTACAAATGGAAACAAGAAGGTCAGCCTGTTCTTCTGGTCTCCTTTTGCTTTTCATCTCACTTATTCTTACAAATGTCACCTTTGCAAACTCTAATAAATTCACAGGATACTGTAGCAGCGTTTTAAAGATTGCTAGGATCAAGGCAGACACAAATTCAAGCCTTTTTCCTAAATCATTCTCCAGGTCACGCTCATTTAACTCAAATGCAAATGCACACACAGCTATTCATAATGAGGAATCAAAGGCAAATGACCGACAGTGTTTACATTCTCCTCTCATGTATCATCCATGACAGAAACTGCTGTACCTCAACCACAACTAGTCAAACAGGCCTGACATTTCTTTGCAATGGACACAGCAGTAGCATACAACCTGCATGAGTGTGACTGAAGCTCTGAGTATCATTCTGACAACATGGGAAATCTGGTCATGAGCTCCTTATGAATTATGTTTGTGCCTGTCTATGTTAGACCAAAACTTTATTTAAATTGCAGGGCTTGTCTGAGTCCTCCACTACCTCCACCTTTGTCTAAAATTCCAAGTCTAACAGCAGAGTATTACCAACCTTTAAGGGCTGTCAATTTAAATAAAGAATTTCCAGGCCAGCATGCCACGTGCCAAAGAGGGTCGCAGTCACAGACCAAAGCCAGCTCAGCAGCCAGCTATCCTGGGATAGAACCAAGCAGAAACCTAAGACATGTTTGTTTCTGCCTTCATGTGAGGAGTTTGTATTTTGACATCCTTTCTACTTCTACAGTACAACAAATTGCAGGGATTACAGTGTTACCTGAATCTGCAGGTTTTGCAAGCTTCTTAAATTCAATGCTAAGTATGTATCAGACATAAAATGTCATAGGATTCGTTCCTTATGTCATCAAAACTCTGAACATGTTAAAGCCGTCGTTGTACTACCTCCAAAACCCAGGCAGGCATGGACCTGCTTGATGTACCCAGGCAATGTTCATAGGTGACAAGCTCTTTTCAGTTCCCTGGCTGTGAATAGGAGGTCTCATGCATGCAATTACAGTAGTGAAAATCCTGCTTCTGATTTGTGGGAACTCTTCCACTTTCAGTTTCATTAAATTATTGCCAGATTATGATCACGAGGAAACACAGTTAAGGCATTGCAGTTGATTGATGGATGGGGGGACAACTCATGCTGGTGGTTAGACAGCCATTATTTTGTGGTTAATATTGTTTCTTCTCTGACTCATTGTATTATAACAATGAGATTCATTTGGAAGGGAAAGAGAAGTTTTATTAGGTTTATTTTCCATAACAGAAAGAGAGTAGAGGCCACACACAAAGCTAAGGCTGCAAGTGACGCATATCGAAGTGCCTTTAAACACAGCTAAAAATGCTTTGCTATTTGTTCCACTTTCCTCTGAAGTGTGGTTCAGAGCTGTACTAACCTCATCGCATGCAAGAAAACAGTCAAATGGTATGAAAAGAATAATCTCTAGGAATATTTACACTTTCTCCAGTGTACCTGAGTGGATTTGTTTGTTTGCAGTCTCTTCTATCCCTGCAAACAAATGCTTTGATGAAATGAACAAGTCCAAAGGAAACTTCTTCAGTAAGAAAAATCAACGCTCTGATTATTTTATCAACAAAGTGTCTGCACAAGCACACACAAAGTCAACAGAGCCTGGTGTGAAGGCTGCTTTATAACCTGTGTGAGAAAGTTGGGTCCTCTGCCTGAATAAGGAGATTAATTTGTATCATAATTCCCAAGGTGTCAAGCAGGGGTGGTACCAACCTGTTCTGTGCCTTGTGTCTTTACTAACCTGTTCCCAAAAGGCTGCCCACAGGTAGATCACAGACAATACTCTGGTAAGTCCGGAGGACTAAAATAAAGGCAAGACTGAAATAAGCACTTTGTCTATGATCTGTGGGCCACAGCTTTTGCACTTGTTTTCTGTGGTTTTGTAATTAAACTCCAGCTACCAAGACTTTTGGGGGGCATTAATGTCACATAGCATCGTCTACTCTCACTGTACTTCAGCAGGGGAAGTATCTTGCAGACACACATACATGAGCACACAAACACACCACAATTGCTGCAGGTCTACAGCCTTCCCACAAAAACACCACAGCCCTCCAATGCTGTGAGGGTAGAAATCCAGCGAGACCCACGGTCCTCCTTCCTCTTGGACACAATGCCCAAGGGACACTGCCCTGCCTCACCCAGCTCCTCTGTGCAGTGCCTCAGCCCTACCTGCACCCCATTCTTACCAGTCCGGGGGCACAGGTTTCCTTGCTGACTGCGCTGCAGCTCTGGCAGGGGCTTTCTCAGCTCCTGCCTACCTCCTGGCAGTACCCATGCTGAGGTGTACTCAGAGCATGGCAGGTTTGGGGGCTCTCTCGGGCAGGCCCTCAGCCTCATACAGCCAGCTGCAGAGTCAGTGCTACTTAGCTAAGTGCAAATAAAAATAAAAATAGAGATTTCAACAAAAATCCTTTCATAATCCAAGATGCAAGGCACTTCAGACAAAAAACACTTCCGGTTGCTTTCACATCACCCCAAAGGCTCACCCAGGGTCGCTTGTTTGTACTGAGAGAAGCTGCCAGGTGGAGCTGGAGGTGTCTGAGGCGGGAGGAGACACACCTTGCCACCACCCGCAGGGCGGCGGGGTCGGTCGGTCCCTCAGGGAGCTGTGAGGTACCCTCAGGGAGCTGTGACTGGGCCTCGGCTTCTCTCAGAGCAGCCTGTCCCCTCAAGCCCGCTGGTTTTCTCACTGCACTTTAAAAGCTCTATTTGCTTTAAGGTGGGTGATTTGGTACTCCTGGTGAAACAACCAGCAGTAAATAGAAGTGGTTAAGTACTTCTCAACAGAAATACTGGCTCTGTGAAGGCCTAGCCTACTTTACAGCTGCTGCGCTTAATTTCTCACCTTTAAGGCTTAACACCTATTAACCTAGCATTCGTGGAGGCTGAGTGGTATTTTCGCGTGTTCTGAGACGCTGCTTTAACCTTTCAGGAGCTGCGAACGCGGGCGGCGGGCTGTGAGGCGGGGGGGGCTGTGAGGCGAGGGGTGGAGGTTGCGGCAGACCGGTGGCTGGGCAGGGAGGGGCAGTCGCACGCGCCGCTGCTTTACCGCAGGGCTCTTTAATTTCCCTTCCCGTTACAGCACACGCTTTTTATTCATTTACGTATTACCAAGATAAAAGAGCTTTTCGGGGAGGGGGTGGTGGTGCCTTTTTTTTGTTGTTGGTTTTGGGTGTTTTGTTGTTGTTCCCCCGCTGCCGCGCCCTGTGAGCTGGGGGCTGCCCTCCCCGCGGGGCTGCCGGCCGTGTGGGACCCGCTCTGCCACCCGCCCGGCCCCGGCAGCAAACCCAGACAGACCGTGGCGGGAGGGAAGCGGAGAGGAAGGGAAACGCGGCGCAGAAAGAGCCGGGCCGGGCCGCCAGGAAAACCTGGGGGAGCGCAGGGACAGCACACAGGAAGGGGAGGCGGGAGCGAGGGCAGCGGGAGCGGTTTCAGCGGCCTCGAAAAGGGCCTGGGAAGGAAGAGAGGGTGCTTTTCACCTCAGAATAAGCAAAATAAGTATATTCTAAAACACTAAGGTACTTTGAGTCTTCAAATATCAAAATTCAGGTAAATGCTAATCTGAAATACTTTACATGTTTTCACTAGCTCTTTCTTCTATAGGCAGAGTCTGCTTTTTGCCTGGAGCTTTAAAAAGTTTTCTTTCTGTATCACCCAGCACACTTCCATAGTGTAGCTGCTAGGCTGAGTATTGTGTTTCCCCGTTCTCGTCTCTCTGGGTTAAAAGGCTTTGCTAGCTGAGCCTTTTATGTTAGTTCATCCTATTAAAGCGCCTTGCTTTGTTGTTCTGAAGCCTCTTTAATGCCTCTGCATTTTTCAGCAAGTTTAGTGAAAAGCAGAACTTCACCCTGTATCATTAAAGAGTCCCAAGTAGAGCCACTTCCACCAATGAACCATTTCAAGTTAAAAGAGCTGGTATTTCTGCACTGTCGCCTCAGTTGTGCAGACAAGTTCTTCTCCCTCACACCTATATTCTTTATTAGAAGAATAAAATACAACCACTTTCACATGGGAAATGGACAGTCTCTGAGAAGAAAGTTAATCTTAAAGATTTCCTCAAGCAACATTTGCAATAAAATGTATAAAAACAGTAAGAGAGCTGGTAAAAAGCAAAATGTATTGAATTTTTAAGACGGGGGGGGAAGTTGTTAACACTTTTTGGAACAGTTATAGGCTACTTTGAAGTAATGTCTCTGTGCCAACATAAAGGATTTGTTCAAAAAGTGCATTGATCGAGTAACCCTGATTAGAGAGAAAAACTATACAACAGCTACAAGCAATTTCTTATCTTGTGCGTAAGCCAGCAGTAGAAGTGGGAGTTGTGCTGGAAATAAAAAGCATCTGAAAGTGCCTGGTGTTTTGGAAACGGCTTACATGTATTCCTTGTGCAACAGGCATCTGAATGGTCACCAGATTAGAAGAAATCGTTAGACCATAGTTGTGTCTTCCCTGAAAGCAAGAAAGATAACAATACAGACTTTGGTGAGTTGTTTTTCAATAACAGCACCTCTTCAGAATGTGGTTTTCAGCAAAGATGTCGATCCTTCTTCCAACCATGAGGATAGAGTTGCACATATGACTAGAATTTTTTCTTTTTTCTCCCACCTTATAGTAACTGTGATACAGCAACATCCAGCTCATCCAAGCACAAGCAAACACTGCAAGTAGCTGGGCAATAAATGACTTGTCAGACCATCCCCCATATTCAACATGCCACAAACACCAGCTCTTTGAATAGTACCACAAAATTATTCACTTGTAAACTTCCTTGTGTATGTATTTTGCATAGGTGTGTATATATATATGCCCAGAGTTGCTCAGGAAAGAATTTCAAATCTAGAGTTCACAAGTGAAAATCCTCAGCTTTGTGTCTGTATTACCAGAGAGGATTCTTTCCCTTCATTTCAAGTGGAAAATATCAGACTGTAGTCCAACTCCCTCACCTATCCCGAATTGTGTCTGAAACCAGTTCTCCCATATGCTCTCAGTCACAATCTTGTGCCAAATCCAAATTTCACAAAATTGTTGCTGCACTTTCTCTATAACCATATAAATTCTATTTCTATTGCTTACAGCAATTCACACCCACACCTTCACGTTATCCAACTGTAGGTGTTTGATATGGGCAAGAATTTGTCTGAGACAGTATTCCAGCAATTTATTCCAGTGTCCTGCTAAGCAGTCTGGGTTTATGCCAACTGTATGTATGCAAAACTACCTTTAGCAGACAGCTCAGGTCAGCACCAGAAAGTGTCAGCTGTCAGCTATCATTCAAACCACAGATTTTTCCCAGTTAGTGATACTGCTGGCATCTAGCAGGTGATTTTAACCCAGTATTTATTCGGTGATTTCCCTCTAGCCTGTATTTTCCAAATGTTCATTAGTTATCAAAAACTACACAGTCTGTTTTTTGAGCCTGCTTTTAGCTGAGAAAGTCATTCCAAATAAACACTGCAAATGCTACATATACATGGTAATATTTAATGTGGCTTTGGTCACATGCATTTCCAATGAGCCATTTTGATGTATAGTTATTGTACCATGTATTTAAAAAATGGATCTTCTCCACGGAATCATTCACATAAGCTCAAAATAAATATTGGCCTTTGTATCAGGTTTCTATTATGTGACTGCTAAACCAGGCTTGGTGGAAGGTTTACAGAGGGTGGACGGAGCTTTGTCAGCTTTGCTTTTATTAGGACTTTTCCATGCCGGAGCATTCCTGGGTGTGTCTGATGGGATTTCCTGCCTTTTTGTCCCGTGAAGGTAGCACAGAGGGTCTGACTGCAAGGAAATGGTTCCTGCTTCATTCCCGTATAAGATTTTTTGGTAGGGTAAGAGATCTGGCTGTGTAGAGCTTTGCTTGTGGGTTTTGTTCGGGAACTGCTGCATTGACACAACATCTCTCAGAATTTGTGGATGAGCAGGAGGACATGGAATGTGTCAAATAGTTCCTGGAGGGAAGAGGGACCTTAACATTGTAACTTTCTCAGTGGATCACACAAATCTACACTCATTAGGTTCCCAACGTGAAAAAAAAACCAAACCCAACACTTTTTTTTCTTAATATCTTAATTTATATTAGATGCTTGAGTTTCAGATCTCTCTAGGCACTTCTTACTTCAGCAGAAAACTTGTACAGGAACAAGATAGCTGTACCACATGTTCTTATATCTAGCTCCTGTGCACAGAGTGATCTGATTACTGTTAATTATCATAGAAAATCCTGTGCATAGAGTAATAATTGAAGGGAGATTTCTTGACCCTATGCGATTATTGCAGACTGTAAAAAGAAATAAGGTTCTATCAGAATAAATTAGATGATAGTGAACAAACCCTTTCTATCTGTGAATGCAAAGATAGGATTAAAAAAGTTTGTGAAAGCAGATTACATGAACTTAATTTAGATGGATTTTGTTTGTTTGTTTCTTAAATCCTTGAAGGTTCAGTTGTAGTTGCATTTATTTTGTTTTCCAAGAAAATTAGTATGGAGAATTATTGAAATGTAAGAGATGTTTTCCTGGGGAATTTTGGAACCTCATATATGACAAAGCCTGTCCTTGGGGAATTCCCAGCATTTCAGAACTGAGTAGGTTACATAGCTCTGGTCTACATATCTACATTTTTGGATTCTTTGTCAGTCTGACCCTTTTTAAAACATCTGATATAATGCCTCAGCCCATACAAAATGCAATCAGTATTGAGATCTTCCAGGCCAAATTAGGAATTAGGAAATGTTACAGTTGGGCAATCCCTGTATTTCTTAGTTGACAGAGTAAGAAAAGGATGGATAACAGTATTTTTACATGTTTGTGTCCTGTAGTTTTGGTCCTGGCTGCCTACACTGTACAGCAAGCCCAAAGTTTGTTTCTGCTGAGCTGTCTGTCCACAGGACGTTCTGGCTGCAGCCTCTCTGTTGCCCAGTATACACCTTGCTGTACCTGGGTCTCACACAGGCATACCTAGTTAAGGAATTGCCAGAGGAGCAACAGACAGATTTTATGATCATTTTCCATCCCTGCTCTATTCCTTACACTGGAAGAACAGCTAGGAAAAAGAATATAAATCAAAAGGCCAGGTTACACCAGAGAATTCAGGGTATTTTATTTCATGTAGACATTCGGTATAATGCACTTTTTCAGTTCTCAGTTCATTTTCTCTGCCTGTTTGTCACATGGCCAACAACAGGACAAAGCTGCACACCCTTTTGGTGCATGCAGAAGGCAGGCCTGGGAAGAGTGCTTTCTACATTACACTTTTCAAAACTCTGCACTACATATCTGGCCTAACCTCCTGGTGTATGGTAAGGGGCGTCCGTTGCCAAGGAGCTGCAGAGTTCCCCCATACAAATGACCGCCCTTTTTTTTTTTTCTTTTCCTCCCAGCAGGAACTCTTACTTTTATTGTAGTTATTATTTTATTAGTTAATATTCCCGGTCTGAGTCTTGTCTAGATGCATAGACCTGTGGCCTGTCTACAGAGGAAACAGACTTCAGTTGTCTTGATCAAGAGCATAGGAAATGCTTCCCATGGCCCAGTGCCACGCCCTGGCATTTGCGTTTGTTTTACTGCATGAATTAGGTAGGGCTTTGAGTTCCCTACCAAAACAGGGCTCCCATCACACAGCCACCTAGAGGAAAACAGTCATTTTCCGAGAAGGCCCACAGCACAATTATATAGATAAGCAAGGGATACAGAAATAAAGGCAAAGTGAAGTGACTCACCTGTGGGCCATCAGTTACAAATAGGCAAAGGACAGTGGTAGTCAGGAGGGGCCAGTGACACAGCCATGCCGTGACATAGCTCATCCCTCGTCACAGGATCTCAGACACATCTGAGACAAACAACCTTAATGCCCGTAAGGCTTCAAGAGCGGAAAGGCCCTCATCCTTCAGATAAAAACACCCCTACGAATTCAGACATCCCTGTACCTTGGCTTTATGCCTCACTTGTAGCACGTTGAGGGCTTAACTTGGACTTTCATCATTTATATACATCTGGTGCTCTGCACAGAAGTGACTTTATCCCTAGGACAAAGCAGTGCTTTGCCTCATGACTGTCAGCACCCGGCATAAACCATCCCTCCCCAAATGAAGGCCTGAGCCAAGAGGGACTTTATCTTGTGTGCAAATACAGATTTGACATTTTTTCCAGCCCTGCTCAGGTCACTAATTAAAAGCCTAGGAAGTGAGCACACATGAAATCATTCCTTCCGTACAGGCAGACAGATGGAGAGAAATTCCAGCCTGTTTCCACTCTTTTGTCTTCAGGGCATTTTTGGAATTTCCTTCAGGAAGTGAGGTTATGACCCAGAGCCTTCCTCGGTGAGTAGGCTCTTGTTTCCCACAGTAAACCTTGCACAGTGATGACATACCGTACAAGAAGGTGAGGTTTATCTTCACACTCCAACTGCATCCTGTATGAGCTCCATGGAACTTAAAAGTAATACTGAGAGGGAATGGCCGCAAGAGAGGAAATGGAAGTCAAGCCTTTGGAAGAAGCAGCACAGCACCTCTTCAGCTACGCTGCCACAGTCTTTGCTGGTGGACCCAATGGAGCTGCAGCAGTTACATAGCTGAGGGCGCTGTTCTACATTTCATAACCGTCCTTGAAGTTTGCAATAAGCTAAGAATTAAACTTACAAATTATATTAGTGATATTAGTGAATTATTTCACTTATTCTACTCCAGGCAGTTGTGGTAAAACTGGCAGGCATCTGTTTTTTCTTGTTTGTACTTCATTAGCTGTTGGAGAAAAATTGCTACTGTAGGGATTCTTTTAATGGCATTTTGATACAGCATGTGGTGATGAAAAATTGTATTCTAGCGTTCATTTTGTATTTTACATGATCCTGTAAGTGGCATTATGCATTTTATGTCCCCACGGAATTGACTTAATCCCAGCATGTACTGAATCAAGGAATTCTTTCACTGACTTCTATCAACAAGAAAGCACACGTGGCAAGAAAGTCCTCCAATAGTACAAAATTACTAGTATTCTGATAACAGAATCTTTAAAAAAAAATCAGTTTATTAATGTTCAGAAGTCAATAAAGCTATGTGCAAATTGAACAATAAAAGTCAGAAACATTTTAAATACTATTTTTTAAACCAGAAAAAAAATCAGTTTAATTGCACTGGAAATTTTACTACAAAGGCAATAGATTTTCTTTACAAAATACCACTTCTAGGAATTGCTGATAACTGTAAATCAGTCATTTGCTCTCAGCTATCCCAGATATACCACTTTTGTTATAGTAATACTCTAGGTGCATGAAGACTCCTGTATCTTATTAACTTATTTACATTGTACACATTCAACCCAATTAGCACAGGTTAGAAAAATAGAGGAGTAAAAATGATGCTGTAAAACAATACATTCAATTTAATGACAGGTACTTCTTCCATGAACTGATAAAATACAGACATGCTTGCTGAAACTATAAACATTAATAAAATGTGCCAAAATGTATTGCATTTTGTTATGGAAGTGCATTTATCTATAGTCATTTCACTTCAACTTTCCTTTTATTTTTCTGAAACTCAAGGTATTCTTTTCAGATTTTCTGACCAATCTTTAACTTTGGAAAGACTGTGAACCTGACACTGAAATGCCCCTTTAGTTTTTCTCTTCTTACTTAGGCAAAAATCCTGCTGTTGTCAATAGTATCTTATACTATTAGATTTACCTTCAGTCATCTTAAAGAGAAATGACCTTTAGTTCTACCTTGCATTCATCATGATAATGCAGCTTAATACTATAGAATAACAAGGCAATCAATGTATGGGCCCAAATGTTGCCCTGAGCTACTCCATAAAATCTAACGCAGTCAATGGAATTGTACAGGTGAAAGTAACTGCAGAGTCTGGCTCATGGTCCTCAAATGTAATATGGACCAACAGCAAAAATTCACAGCTATGATCTTGCTAAATAAAAACCAACAGCTTTAGACTCTGCAAATAAAACCTTATGACTTAACTAAAAACTCTGGAAAGTGATGCCAAATTATGGTTGTACATCGTCTAAATTATATTTGTCATCTCTTTCCTTGTTATGTACTAAACAAATGCTTCTGATCAACTATACCAGAGCCACCACTAAACTCAGTACAGAAAGATCTTTGTGTCAGTGGTTTGCCTCAAGTAAAGGAGAAATAACTTCACATTCTTCTCACGGGGGGGAAAAAAAAAAAATTCATTCTCCCTCTCCCTCCTCCCCCTCTCTCTTTCTCTCACACACACCAGGCATCATTTCACCAAGGCATCAGTCTTTCAGAGTTACTAAGGAGATTTCAGGATATGAATGCGCCTGACAATCCTGAGCTGCCTCAGTGCAAAGACAAAACATGCTCCAGGGAAAAAGATTTTCAAGCCAGAACAGTCTGTCCCATTTCTTGAACTCCAGCCTTGCAAGTGCACCATTTGCCTCATTAGAACTAATGCTACTTGCTCACTTAGCCCAACGCTGCTGCCGTGAGCAGGAGGCATCTCAGCTCCCTGATTTCAGAGGAAGGCTCTGAAATACACCCCCATAGCTACTCCTAAGAAGATGAGGTAACATTGCCTGAAGACATGATCGTTTCAGGACGGTCACCTTCCTCCTTCTGTGGGTGGGATGAGTTGTCAGACTTACTCCGGCTGAACTCCATCCCTCCAATGATGGGCCTCTTGAATTTGGTCCCAGAATCTGCTGGGGGACATTTACAGCAGCACAGAATCTTAAGGAAAGCCCTCCGCATCTCTTTGTTTGTCAAGGTGTAGATGATAGGGTTCGTGGCTGAATTGAGCACGGCCAGTACTAAGAAATATTCTGCTTTATAGAGGATTGGGCAGGTCTTCACTTTACACCCCACATCCAGTAAAAGCAGGATGAACAAGGGAGCCCAACAAGCGATGAAGGCGCTCAGGACTATGATCACTGTCTTGAGCAAGGCTAGCGACTTTTCTGAGCTCCTAGTAGCTTTGGTAATGTTTTTCCGAAATGTCAACCTGCGGCTCCTAGTCCTCACCATGGAGTAGATCCTGCAATAGAGGACGACAATAGATAGCAAAAGGCCAGTGAAAACGGTGGTGCAAAAGAGAATATAGTGCTTGTGGTAGAGAGGCAGCACAGTGGAACAGCTGGACAAGAGGCTGATGCAGTTCCAGCCCATGATTGGGAGTCCCCCAAGTATCACGGAGATAACCCAGCAAGCACTGATCAGCAAGAAGGAGCGGAAGCTGTTGCTGCCATTGTGGAGTTTCATCTTCAACATGGTGATGTATCTCTCAATGGCAATGGCGAGCAAGCTGAACACAGAAGCTGACAAGGCAACAAACATGCTGCCTTCCCTTACAAACCACTGGGAGGGGGTGAGGCTATAGGTTTTGTGTCCAGATAACAGGAGGTTGGCAGTGTAAGCCACACCAGCCAGCAAGTCTGAAAGAGCCAAGTTCCCAATGAAATAGTACATGGGTCTGTGAAACTTCTTGGTTTTCCAGATGGTGAGCAAGACAAAAATGTTCTCTAAGATTATAAAGCAGCAAATTATGATAAAAACCACCGACGTCATTTTTATTCCACTGTCCGCATTCTCATTTAGCTTTCCCGTGTAATTATAATGCTCTTTGATGACATAGTTGACATCATTGTTGGCGAGGTTGCTGACGACCTTCAGCGGGGCGGTAGTGCCAGAGCTCATGGTGCCCGGCTGGGCGCTGCTTCCCCAGCGGCCACTGGACGGTGATGCTGAGCACAAGCCGGGTCACGCAGCTCCTTGGCCCTGCAGCCTGCCTGGCACTGCTGCACAACCTCAGAAATAGCAGCCCTGAGAACAAGAGGCACAAAGCCCAGAGTTAGAAGAAGGCAGGCGAACAATGTAACAAATGATAAACGGTTTAAGATAATCTGCCAGTTTAATTGTACATCAGAGTCACAAGTGTAATCACACGGGAATCCATTTCATTCAGCTGCTAAAATACATTTAAAAGATGGTTAGGTGTATTCAATAGGTAAAGCTAGTAAGTTCTGTCATGCAGAGCCAAACAGCTAAATTGGAGTCGGCAAGGACTGCTTTACTGGACTTCCAATGCAAAAGATCTCAAAGCTCCCCAGCAGTAAGTTCTAGTGTTACTTTTCAGTAGGAAACACACCTTGTAATACGACAGCAGAAATTTAGAAAGGGAAAGGGCTTGATTTGATTTAACTGCAAATGTGTGAAAGCCTGCACAGAAATTACTTGTCAGGAGATCTGTATTGTTCTCCACTAATAAAGTCTGAATATGTTTTGGAAGGGGCCAGTTATACAATTTACTGATACCATCTCAAACAGTGGTGAATTCACTGATGTATATAAGCAAGAGATCATCTCAAAGCTGTAAACAGGAAAAGGGGTGCCCTTGCTAAATAAAAGAACGAACACGCTTTACAAAACCCGGAGCAGCAAAAAGTTTAGAAAATCAAGAAAAATACGTAAATAAACTAGATAGCAAGCCCATTCCATGGGTCTGAAACAAAGAATTGCAAAAAAATACCTTGCATTTGAATAATTAGCATTGCAAGCTTTTGAAATGGGCATGATTAAGGAGTGCTGATATAGAGGAAACTTCCTTTACATATAAACATTTTCTAGTGGACATGTAAAGAGATTTAAAGACATGAAACCACACAAGGAAAGAACAGGCAGAGTTGTTAAATTACATCCCAAGTGGGGCAAAGCTGCAGGTGCGAGGCCAAGCTGGCACGGCTCGCCGCTCTGCTCCGGGCTCCAGCCCGCACCGCTCCTGTACTGCTTCGGTCTCTAGCGCGCACCGCTCCTGCCCCGCACCGGCTCCGCCGTACGCGGCACCAAGCCGGGCACGGCGAGTCCCAGACGGCCGCCTCGCCTCTTTTGTTTCGGCAACTCCGGGGGGACGCGCCGAGAAGCGAGCCGCGGCGCCAGTACTTCGCGGCGGTGCCAGGCTCCGCAAGGGCGGCCCCGCGGTGCGGTGCACGGCCGCGGCTCCCCGAGCCTTACCTCGCTCAAGCGCAGCGCGGAGCCCGCGTCGGCCCTGCGCATCTTGCGTGCCCGCGGAGCGACTCCAGCGGTCGGGCCGGGGGATCGGTGGTTTTAATGTTTCTGCAGCTGCTGCTCTCCACCCCGTTTCCGATTACTCTTTGAAACTCCTCCCTGCTTTGCCGGCTCTTGGAAGAGACCTGCACGCCCAGCTCGACAGCTCGCAGCCGCTCCGCCAGCGACGGCGGCATCCTCGCCGCCCCGCCCCGCCGTCCCTGTGCTCCAGGCCCTGCCTGCCGCGAAGGGAACAGCCGCGGGCGCTGCTCTGCCGGGGCGTTTATAGACCCCACGGGCCCGGGTAAGAAAGAGGGGCCGAAGCGGAAAGCCCAGGAAGGCGTGAGGTGGGGAGCTGCCCCGGCCGCGCTCCAGCCGACCCTGCCCTGGCCGCTGCCTCCCGTTGCTGGCCTCGCGGGAAGGCGGCCCTCGCCTCCCCTCGGGGAAGGAGGCGGCTCGCCTGGGGCCGCCCCGGCCTGTGCGCCTTCGGGCATGCTGGTGGACATCCTCCTTCCCCATCTTTTTCCCCCCTTCTGAGTAGGCACAGGAGGGATAAGGCCAAAGGGAAGCATCCTGTGTGCCACCTCAGTCCTTGCTCTTGGGGGACATTATAGGTAATGTTTAAGGAAGTACCTGGAAGAGGCTCTTCCATTTTTCCCACTTGGCCAAGCTGGGGCCACGCAGAAGTGTAGTTTTGTCCTGGCACATTGGCTGCAGGTGGCACTGGGTAACTCTCCAGCTGCTCCTCAGGAGCGTGCACCAGCCAGATGAGGCAAGGCTGGGTGCCAGCCAGCACCCCAGGAAGGCAGAAGTCAGCACCGGCCTGAGGCCAAGGGGAAACTCGCTTCACACCACTATCCAACTCGACCCTGTGTTGGTGTTTCCACGTGCAAAAAGCATCTTTCAATGTTCAGAGGATGATGTAACATACCTAAATGTTTGAAAAAACAAAAGTTTTAAAATAATTTTTTTAAAACAAAATTGTCAATGACAATTACTTACAGTGGTAACAGTGCTATTACAGAGAGACTAAGAAGTGAGTTCAGGTTTTATAATTCCTTCTCTCTTCAAACTTTTAAAAGAAAAAAAAAAACACACCTCAGTGTACATGAAATGCTAACACTGTCAGTAACCTACATTTGCGCTTACTGCGGAAATTTTCCTCTTCCTTCCTTGCTCTGTTCTCTAACTCCACTTCAAATTGAAATGCAAAAGAGTATCACGATAGACCAGAACTCAATATATTACATCTTTTAGTTCATTGCATCTCGCCAGTCAATTAGCAGTAGCAGTTGTTATGGGGAAGCAGCTTTCCTCTGAAAGGTGTAAAAGTAAGTCTACCCGCAGGAGTCCTTCTCATTTATGCTAATAGCTTCAATTGCTCCACGCCTCTCCCAGAATGACTCAGACTCTTCCACCACAAAGCTAGAAACTTGAAGATGTTTAGCCTCCTGAGAGCCTGGAGGAAAATACAGCTGTTAAATAACAACTGTCACAAAAGGCATGTAAGATAAATCATGCTTGAGGTTGACATATGCATCCCCTGCAACTGCCTGACATACCCCAGATATTTCCAGCTTTCCCCCTTATTTAGCTAATTTATAGAAAACACTAAATAAAAGTGCATTCATTAGGTATTTTCCTCTAGGAAATAATTATCTCATAATTTTAAGCAAGAGGAACATATTGAAGGAGCATACCTTAATGAAAGGATAGAATGACTCAGGGTTTCAGCAGTCAAAGGTACAGGCTTTCATGTCTAGGTTACTAGTTAACCAAGAGGGCTCCAAATCAGAGATGTGACTTCGAAGAAATTATTTGTCAGAGGCTGTGTAAAATACCTGGGCAATTTCAGTTCCACTCCAAACACCTGGGTATTTGTCTCACAAAAAGCATCATTAAAATTAGATGACCACACACATTTATATCCCTCTCGACATCACAGCAGAGAGGAAACAAATGCAGCTTCATTCTTCTCAGGCAGATGAAGCCAGATCAGCTGGATTTGCACTGAAGGCTGCCTAAAACCTCAGCGATGATAGGTTAACATGGCTCAGCTGCACAGATTGTACCCTGCTTCCAAGAACTGAAACACAAACAGAGGTAAATTCAGGTTGGTCCAACCAAGGCTACCAAAAGTACACTGGTAGGCGTTTAGTGATTTACACCAGGGTTATACTCCAGCCCTACCAACAGAATGAGAACTTCTCTCAGTGCCTCCCCAACCGCCAGGTCCCACGCTAAGGAAGCTTGTACTTCTATGAAATACACTACAGAAATCCAGGGTAAATATAACTCCTCTCAGAACTTGACTCTGAATCACCTACAGTCAGAACAAGGAGAAAGACCAACACAATGTTATTCATGCACCATTTCTGAAACAACCAGAACGCAGGCCTCAGGCAAATGGGGGTGGGAGGGGGGTGGGGTGTGGATGGCTGTGCACATCATGACACCAATCATACCTAACAGCAGCTTAACCTGTGTAAATGGGTTACAAAAAAGTTTCTGCAATGTGTCCACAAGCATAAATAGGCAGACACTTTTGTTCATGTATATGCTCTTAGATACTTGAGTTTTTTGGATGAGCAGAAATTCATGTTTTAGGATCTGGCACCTAAAAAAAATAAAATAAAAAAATTGACTGCCTCTAACAACCAAAGGTCTTGTGGAACTTCCTATCGGAACTCAGTGTGGTGGGGATTTCAGAAACCTGGTTAGTCACAGGGCAATTTTCTTGCAGGAAAATGCTTTAAGATCTTGTCAGAAAAAGAAGTTGCAAGCTGTGGTATTCCCAAAGCCTGCGTACTAATAGATGGGTGGCCTCTGACACCACCAGAAGACAGTACTGTCCTGGACAACTCACGATTGCATCAAAGCAGTGTCTGAACGTTATTGATCTTGAAAAGATACAGAAAATCCCTGTGAGGCAGATTAGCAAAGGATTTTTCTCCAACACATTACACTTCTGCATCTTCAAAAATGTTTATATAAGCAAAAAGTACTTTTATTCATCCTGACTCAACTTTGGCCACAAACCAGAGCCATTCCTCCCTGATGTGCTAGGTCAACACAGGTGATCCTTGAAACAGCTTTGCTCACAAAGAAAGTACCAAAAGTAACTAATACTCTTCAAAATCTGTAAAGAAAAAAACAACCAAACAAGCTAATTTGTTCAAATGGGTTAAAATAACACCTTAAATGAAGTACATGCAGGCAAAAGAAACTTAATTATAATATTGTGAGGTAGCTCAACCCATACTGGGAGAATATGCCAGAAAGTTCTGAGAAAGCAGAGAAAATGCTGAAACTCAGCATTTCTGTATCTGTACAAAAGCACTGACGAAGAGAGTAAACCAAATGATTTTATTAATTTGTTAACCTAACAGTATATACAAGCCATTGATAGTGATTCTTGATTGATATTTATTAGGTACTCTCTGAGTACCCAAGAGAACAATTTAGTTTTATTGTTCAGTTTAAAACTAATTAATATTTTATTTGCACCATTTTTTCAGTATAGAACAATCGGGTTTTAAATTATCATTTCCACAGTGGATAGGTTAGATTAATTAATTTTCTCTTGATGTTGATTTAATGTTCTAAAATTCCGTATCTTCTTCCCTCAGATTACAATAAAAAACCTGGTTTGGAGACAGGAGAAAAAAAAAAAAAAAGAAAAGCAATAAGAACATTGCAAAGACTAAAGCACACATTTGTTTAATATTTATACCACAGTATATATATGACCTGTATATATGACCTGCTATGCTTCGGATTCATCTTTCACCACCTTTATATCACACCAAAAGCACATGATTTACTATAAATTCATCTCGGCAACATTATACTTATGGATATTCAATGGAGAACAAAAGAATGAATTCATAGAAAAAAGAAAACCAAAACAGAACAAAACAACCCAACAATCTCTGCTCTCCTCGCTACCACAAAACTCAAAGTAATTGTACACCCCTCAACATCTCCCCAAATTTCTCAGACAAGTTATGAACTTCGCCCTAGTTCATTATACTGGAATTTTAAAGCCTCATCTAGAAAGTCCTGGAAATCCATTTTGCTGGAAAAAATAACAGAGCAATCATTAATAAGATGGTAATGCTGCTAACATACTCTTGAATTTCCTATTAGTAGTTCAGCTACAGAGTGGTTCTGAAAGGGCACTGGCTAGCAAAGCCACTATTAAACATTCCTCTTGGACACAGCAATCGAGATTAGTACAATGGATCTGTGCAAAGTTGCTTAGAGAAGCACATCCCATAACGTCAGCTATGCCTACAATGCTTCAATGGCTTACAGAGTGATATGTCTTACATCACTGGGAATAAGTATCAGTGTCATTGACTTTAATGAATTTTTGGCTTTGTGCTCCTTTTTTGTTTCCTTTTCAGTGGGTAGTAGCAAGTTTTGGAGGTAGTACTCATGCTCTGGTCCCTTAGAAGACATTACTATTCTGTAATGTCCTGGCAGTTTTAATTAGTTCTAGTTGATGCTGCAGATGGATAAGCAGCCATTCATAAAAACAAATATTAAAGCTGCATGACTACAAGATACACTACAAGGCAGTGCAAATGCTTGGTATTTTCTTTCAGAAGTGCAGACCTCTTAATGTAGGCTGCAAAAAGTGCCAAAAGATTAAGTACAGAAAAAGACTCGCAGCACAGCAACATGAAAAACTGCCAGAAGGTTGGCTTATCTGTTATTTTTCCCCAATGCACTATAGTCAGAGATGAGCTTCAAAGCTTTGGAAGGGGTGTGACACTCTGGAAAGAATTAACTGCTTGGATTCCATTAGTGTCAGCAAGAGCTACTCCACCTTTGTCCCCATTTTCAAAAACTTGGTGTTAATGTCTGCTTTCTTGCCCAAAAAGTTCAGCACCACTATATTAAAAAAAGAATCTGGTGTTAACCACAGTGCAAAAAAAATTACGCAGTCTGCTTGGCTTACTGCATTTGTGAACTTACTAGGATTACAGTTGCTTTATCACACATGCTAGTCACAAAAATGTATTTTAAGTTATGTTGGGGGTCAGGTGTTGTAGAAACACTTCTGCAGCCTGATTAAAAAAAATGAAAATTTCCTGAAGTATGCACTTCACAAAACCCATTCCCATTATTTTCCAAGGAAACATTCTTGGGTGCCTTCATGTCCAGTAATATAAAAGATGAAATTCAGAAACAGGCAAGAAAAAGGAGAGAGGGAGCCAGAGTCAGACAGGAATCTACTTGACTGCACAGAAAATGGCCTCTCCCTTTCCATTGACTGTCAGTTTATTTTTTTTTCTCCTTTCCTTATTTGTTTCAAGAGAGTTCCCTTCCACTAAGAGCCATAGTGCTCCTGTAAAGGCAGCTGATTGCACTGCGGTAGGTAACACTGATAAATTGTATCTGATTTTAAATAATGGTTTATCTCAACTAGAAAGGAGTGCCCCAATCAGTCACTACCATAAATGACCCACATAACATGGAGGAAAAAGTGCCTTCAATTTTCAGGTGTATTCCCTGTTTCTGTTGGCAAGATGATGGGTTACATTGGTAAAATGGATACATTGCTGTATCTTAACAGGGTCATTGTGGAAAGCTGAAAGTTTTCTCTCTAGAGAAATTTTGTCTTACAGAAATATAGACAAGAGGAGGAATTTCAGCCCTGGGGAAGAATATGCATATAATTCCAAGAATTCACTTGAGGGATGAATTCTGAGTTTAAAAAAACTAAACAAAACCAAACAACAAACAAACAACCCCCACCAAAAAAAAAAAACAAAAAACCCCAACTTAAAAAATGAGCACCTCCAGGTTAACTGACCAAAGATGGAATAAAACACGGAGTTAAACTTCCTGATTTTGTATGTTCACCACTTTTATATCCTTTTGGTCTTCCAGGTTCTGCATCTATTACAGTACACCACTCCTCACTGCTACCCCTAAATCTCACTACTATTCACTTTTCAATTTCTTATTAGTTGTCGTATTTCTTTATACTGTGATCAAAGTTGTCGGTACTCTAGAAATGTTCATTTAGATGAGGTGATACGGACTTATTCTTCAGCAACCTTTGCTTAAAAAGAAAACTATCTACACCTGCAATGTCAATTTAGTTGAGAGGAGCATAAAATATGAATCCACTGAATATGTCTTTCCCTCTGCAACCTGATCAAAAGTAAATGAGGATTTGCTCAATGATTCTAAATTAACTAACATAGTACAAAACTTGTGAATGCCATATTCCAAGGAAGAGGCTCCAGTTATACATGCCAACCACATAGGCGATAACATGGTTCCTGCCTCTTGGGGGTATTACAGCTTCTGGCAGAAAACAATGGCTATTAGCGATGGCACAATGTGCAAAACTGCACACCACACATGGGAGAAAAATAGCAAGGGTCAGCTGAGTCCTGGCACTTAAAAAACTTATATTGCCTCACTCAGCTTCGTACATAGTTAAACTCTTCCATAGCTGTAAAGCTACGACCTGGTAGCAAAGGAATTGCTAGGAAAGATTACAAAACAATCAAACAACAACAAAACCCAAACCTAACAACAAAAAACCAAAACAAAAAAAAACCCAACCAAAAACCACCACAGAAAAAAAGTCCTGAACCAACAATAATTAAGTCTGAAGGTAGTTAGGAAAGTATCAGATTAAAAAATCTAACTTGCCACAACTACTCCTTAAGAAGAATATTTTTTCAGTAATACTATTTCTATCTGATTATTCCTTTCATTACTAATTATACTGCTTGGATACCATGATCTAGGTCAGAGAAAATGGTGGCCTGACTTCCTAGCAAAAGCATATGCAGACATAAAAAACATTGTAAAATCTCTTTGACAGAGGGAACAATGAAATGTATCGATGAATTAGGAAGGCATCCTCATTGTAGCCTGAAGTCATCTATGTTAGGGATTAGCAAGAAAATCTGGTTTAGTTCTGTTTAGCTCAGAACAGGAAGGTAATCAGTCAGAAATAAGTGCAGAAACCAACCCCCAAAGCTGTTCTGACCAACATGGGACTTCTAGCCACGTAACTAGTCCTAACTGATACTGTTCTGCTAACACTGAAGCTAGAATTTGCTAGCACACATAGATTGAGTTCACTTTGTATGCATCATTTGTGTTGGAAATAGTATGTTGATCTGACCTGTTTCTGAGAAAGTCTTCACTGCTAAAAAGCCACAGAGGCGAGGCAGACAACTTACTTCTAGTCCTTGTTTTACGACTTCAGATACACTGTGAAGCAAGGAGTCCCTCAACAGCACAGTAACAGGTATTTTTCATATTGCTAAGGTATTGTTCTACAAAGTGACTTTCTAAAAGCAGGATTAGCTGATGACCACTGGTATAAAGTTTTATTTCTGGACAATCTTTACAATTTTCACTTAGTCATTGCCATAATTTTCTGCAAAAGCAAAAAAAAAAAAAAAAAAGGTGCCTAAAAATTACCTTAATTTTATAAATAAGCCTTACTTTTTAGAACTGTTGAACTCTTCATCACAACAGTTAAGCCAGGTATATAGCTGTCTTTAGACACCTAAAGTGGCGTTCCCAGATACTGAAGCACCCCAAACTGCAGGTCACACTTGAAACTCTAGAAAATACCTTTACTGTGTATATTGTGGATCTTTCTTGGAACAGTACATTGTACAGGTATTAGTGAGCACAGCATTTTATACAATATGTTGTTTTTTAAAATAATAAATAATACATTAATGATTCCAGAGGCAAATCTAGACAAATTTTTTGTGGAAACGTTTACCAGGAAAAAACAGCCAATTATTCTGAGGAGCTGTTATCAAAAAGCTAAGTTTGTCTGTATTTTAGCCAGGCTGTATAGAAGCTCTACTTTGAGGACAAACAATGCAGGCTAGAATGTATGATTGCTGTAAGTCACTTTTTGATAAAAAACTAAGAAGCTTTGTTTCATGATATGACTAAAGCAGAACAGCACTGGGAAAACTGCTTCAGGAAGTCCACACACAATATAAATCATAGTCAGATTTTCCATACCTTTCTAGACACAGGAACTCCTAAAATATCAAACCAATGGGACTAGAAGTTGAATACTCAGCTGATAAAAGACTCTGCAGACATATTTCTCAAAACATATCTGTAAACTACCTATATCTACATATATCTATATACATACATATTTTCTAAGAAAGTCTGAGGAACAGTGTAGTCTCTTAATGAGATCTCCTGGACAAATTCAAAATGAAGGCTAAACTAATTCTCACTAAAAGCTACACAAAACTCACCAGAATTGCCAGTAAGAAAAAAACATCAGTAACAACAAAGATGGCTCTTTGGCTGTTAGAGCTCACTGCTCAACACTTAGCCATGCAGACAGTTTATTTGTACATGGACTTCTCTGGAAAGATTTCTACTTTGTTATACCTACAGGCTAGTAAATAACATGCATAGAACTCTCTGGGTCAATGCCATTATTATGCAGTAATATGCATAAAACTTTTTTGGGTGATGCTCAGATATTGCTTGTTACAGTGAGACTATATTTTTAATGGAGATTTTCTTCATATGTTATATCCCTCTAAAAGTACTTGAAAAATTATTTCACACTCAACACTCATGTTGTACACTAGTAGGTAGCATTTTTAAAGAAGACATATCTCCTTGTACTCTTTGATTAAATGGCCTGATGCATAATGCAGGGTCAGTAGCATAAATATGAGGCTTTGCACAGGCTTCAATGAACTACAGATCAGGATTTGAGATGGAAATGTAAGATCTCTGTACAGAAGTGGTACCCTCAAAAATATCTTTTATCTGTTATCAACGTCAAGAATTTCAAATCAGTTAATAAGCAGACATTAATTTTACAATTATATTCTTCTTGTAACCTTCCCTGAATTTAAATTACATGGTGTGACTCACTGATGACCGACAGACAAAGGAGAAAGCTCAAACCTTCATTCACACAATAAGGCTTGGGTCCCAGGACACGTGTCGCCCATCATGCATTCCATTCAGAATTTCAATATCATCTTCTGCTATTGTAAAATCAAAGACCTATGGGAATGCACACACAGTTAACATCACAGAGAGAATCAGGAGTGTTTCTGTTCTTTAAACTGACCAAGATTCATTTAAATGCGAGGCAGAATTTTTCTATACTTTTCCTTCTGGAAATTCTTCTATTTTGATATATATATTCCATTAAGCTGACAGGTTCCTCTGGGTCCTTTGCTCCTTTTTCTACTCATTTTTATTTGTAGACTCTGTTGAGACAGTTGTGCAGCACTCTGGCCTCGGGCAAGGGTCCAAGCCAATGGTAGCATCAAAGCTTGTTTTGACAGCACTCTGTATGGTCACTGCCAGAGGAATATGAATACTCTGACTGCAATCCCTCTGGAAACCTGAGCTTAGTATTTCACATTTATCCCAATGTTTGGTTTAGAGTGTTACAGTTCTTTTCCTTGGAACTTACGCCAAAGAGAATTATCACAAGGTATCAGGACATTTACAAGGCTAGCAAACCAAAGGCTGTATCTATCTTGTCTATGTGTACTTAGACAAAACACTTATGGATCAGCTAACACAGAAACAGCTAACACAGTGCTATAGTGCCTCAGTGCTAACTCGAACTTGAAAACAGCAACCTGTCTTCATGCATAGGTTCTTAGAGCAGCCACTGACTTCTCCTGTGGTGAGACCTGCAACATGAATGACGGTGTTAGTGTGTTCCTAGCAGGTGTCTTACTCAGACATTATCACTTCAGAACTGAAGCTGCTTTAAGTTGGTCTGTTGTCTTTGTCAGAGCTCCTCCACACTCAATGAAAAGATCCTGTGGAGCCTGAACTGCTGCCAAATGAGCTCTTCCCATCCTGCATGATCCAGCAATCACTGTCTGCTGGAATGACCCTTGTAGTCAAATCTCAGTGCTCAAGCTTTTTAAACCTAAACCAGGGACCAGTCACAGAACTAGAAATACTATATTTTATATGCTAAAGGGCTTAATAAGGTCCATACTTTCACCAACTTCACTAGAGGTGGTAGAGACTCAGGCCAACACACAGGCATGGGGGGAAAGGAAAAAAAAAAAAAAAAAAAGGGAGATGTGATAAACAACATTCGATAACTGTGCCAGTTCTCCCTTCCTCTTCTCCATTCTAAGTGTTTTAAGTTTTGCTGCAATGCATTCCCTCAGTTGTGTGAAATGAATTGGTGAGGCCATAGAGTAAATTCTGTAAAAAACAGAAGTAATCTGGATTTAAAATATCATTGGGGAAAGTAAAATAAACTCAAATAAAAATAATAAGGAAGGATTTTTAACCTGGTTTTGTTCTCTCATCTGGTTCACAATTCAGTACTACAAACAGCTGTGCTTATACCACAGAAGGCAGTGTGCATGTCAGAATAGTCAACGCAGGAGCTATATAAACAGGCATAGTCACCAGGAGAAATCCTCATTACACGTACGTTGATTTAAACCTACACACACACAGTGATTTAACTAGCAGACAGAAGTTTCCTATCTTACAAAGTTTCTTCCTGATTTGCCAAACAGTTCATACCCCTGTGATATTTTTGGAAGTGACAATAAGGTTGTTGTCGTTTCCCCTCCCTCAAAGAAAGTGCACGTTCAAATTAGAGAAATGGAGAGCAAAATGAAGTAATGAATTAAAAGCATTTGGTATGAAAAGGAAAAAAAAAAAGGATAGGAGGAATCATGTTGGCAATCCTAATTCATTCCCCACTTTTCTTTGTCCATCCCCTTCATGCTGGGACCTTCTCTGCACATCAAGTAGAAGGAAGAAGGTAGGAGAAGAGTCAGCTCTGGCAGGACTGTGATTTCCTTAGAAGGTCTCTGTCTGGGATATCCCCAAGGTAGTCTTACAGCTTTCATACAGTGTTATGCATAGCATACACACTCCTTCCATTTCACCTATGTGTCTATCACAAGAAGGACCTAACCATAACTGGATTAGGAAGTTCTACAATCAGTCAAATAATAAATAAAAATATTAATAGTAAAAATCAACTATGAAAGGTCTTCCTATGCATATCTTTTTTCTTTATATACAGTGATTAACTCTCCAGTTGATTTCTGACATTTATGAGTTATTGTTTTCTACTATATTGTAGTAATTTTATGGTACTATAATTTGCAAATTTTAACTGAGTTGCCCCAATATAATAAAGCTGGTAGAGGAAAATGGACAGGCAAACCAAAGTATTAAAAGCCGTAATTCTGATGTGAGTCAGACTTGAGTGCGTAACCAAATCTTACCTTGCAGTTTTCCTGTATCCTTTCTGCTTTTGTGGACTTTGGAATAGTGACAATCCCATTCTGAAAAACATAATGCTTCTCATCATTAAAATTTACATAGTTTCAAAGAAAATAATCTCTCTCGAAAATATTTCCAGACATTCCTTATGTCTTCTGAGGTTTTAATTTCATTTTTCAGAGAGCACTGACATGTCTATACGCTATTTTTAATTGCAGTTATAGTTCCAACACAGATTATGTGGTTGATGTCAATTTAATACTATTTCACTACTTAGTCCTTCATGTTGAGTGACAGAAATGGAATAATGCCCCATACTACTTGTAACATTTAGATTGAAAATATCTTTTATTGGTGGTTCTTTTTATTCTCTACAATTAGATTATTTGCATACTTAAAATTAACTGCCATGCTTTGTGTACTACATTCCAAATTTCCAGTACAACACAGTTCATGCAATATGAACATATTGAAGGCAAAAATACTTCCTGTATAAATTCTGGTTTGATGCAGAAAGCCAGAACTATTTGCATTTTTTCCTGAGAGGGGAGACCCTCCATTACCTGTATACTCCAGCGTATGCAAATCTGTGCTGGAGTTCTGCCATATTTCTTTGCCAGCTGAATGACACTAAGATGAGTGAGTGCTTCACCTTTGGCTAAAGGACAGTAGCCTTCAAAAACAATATCTCTGCTCCTACAATAATCCACCAGCTCCTGAGGTCTTTGGAAAGGGTGGTATTCAACCTTAGATAAACAGAAATAAACTTCTAGTGAAAACCTTCAGTGTACGTTTAGTAGAAAACATCACTGATAAATGAAAGTATTTTTCTCTCATTTTAAAAATACAACACAAGTAAAATCACTGCTTCTGGGAGACAGATGTTTTAGAAGATGTGTGAAGGATATTAATCCACAAGCATTTTACCATTAATTGGCACAATAGTTTACTATGTATTTTACACTTCCCCCAGAAGTAAGGAGCAGCTGCCTGCCCTACCTGCAGCAGGACGTGCACTCTTGTTCTGCTCTGTGTTTGAGAAACATACGCAAATGCATAGTGAAAGTCAGTATGAGGTCATTTTTATTGGTGATTTGAGACTACCTTCTATTTCCCAAGCCTACTTCCTTTCCTGTTTCTTCACTAATGGTCTTTGAGTTGCGGGGGGCGGGGGGGGGTAGGGGCTGGGTTTGCAAGAGACCAACTAGAACAATTTCCTTAGGATGAGGGCCTGACCTCAGAAGCAAAGCCTGTTGGCATGGATTATACATGGAAAATCCCATATTCTGTGTGCGGCGTCACCAACAGTTTATGCAGGGAAACAATCACGCTGTGGAATGAAGTGCGAAGGAGACCCTTTGTATGAAGGAAGATCACAAATCACAGTTAAAAGAGAAAAAGTAACAAGCTACAAAGACATAGTTATTGGAAGCAAAAGGAAACAGAAGTTATAGAAAAGTAAGGATCTCGGAAGAGCCACGTATGCTGGCATGTAGCAAAAGCCAAAGAAGAACCTCTGTAATATTCCTTACTATGTTATTTAAATAAGTATGCCACACCTTATACATCGTAAGAAGCCTACCTTCCTCTGCATTCAGATGAAAATAGTTAGTGTTTTCTTTTATAAAATACATAATCATGTGATGAATTTTTGTGACTGGCTGTCACCATTGTTCCAGTGATCCAACTCTTGCGCATTTTGAAGAAAAATGCTCTTCTGAACAATTACCTCAACACATGGAATCTGGAAAATTTCTGCTGCCATAAAGAGGACAAATGAACATTTCCTGTTTCTCATCTTTAGTACATGTTGTCTTTTCAGACAACAATAGTCAGGAACAATAGGCTGGCAGTCATTCAATATGCGCTAAGAAAAAGCTGTGCCCCTTGAAGGCTGGGCTGAGTCAGCCTAAAGCTGCTATGATCTAAATTACTAGGTGGACTCGGGAACAAGGTTCAAGCAGCAGACACATCCATGCCTTCAACCTTTGATGTTTCTTGACCTTTGAGTAGCCTTTGTATTTCATGTTTATATGTGTAAGACCAGTGTTTAGGTCATACAGTTATTCACTTGTTTGCACCTGAGCTGATGGGAAAATATTCTCATTGTTTTTACGCAAAACTGTTAAGTGGAAAAAAAGAAAGAGCAAGCAGGGTGTATTACTCAATTATTACAACAGTAATAAGCAATTTTAGTAGACGTCCTTTACACCAAGCATAACAAATAACATAGCCTAGAAAATATTAAAGAATTATTTAGGATCAAATGCTGGAAAATCTGCAGTACCCCTATGGCATCAGGTGATTTATTCAGCATTTATTACTAATATAACTGCAAGCAGAATTTACTTGCTGGAATAATAAGATTTCTAGGCAGCACAGTTCCCGGTTACACCAGAAATAATTTAAAGCAACAAGAGCATGCTGAGATGTAACCTGCCTGCTTCACAAGCAGAACACACAGCAACAACTGCTTCCCACCTGGGAGGACTATACTTTGTGCCTTTCACTGTATCAAGAGACTCAAATTTTGTGAATTGAGTTTTGGTATATGCAGTTGTGTGTTGGTAGCTGCAAGTATTTTCCTTCTTAAATATACTGCTAAAATAAACAAATGCATAAAATAAAATAAGCACCTTTCAATTTATTTTTCTTGTGAAAACTTTCTGGAAGGCTCTAGCAGCATCTGAATGCAAGGGACTAGCATCCTGAGCTAGAAGAGGCATAGGTTGAGTGGACAGCATGCGCTTCCCCTCAAAATATTAATTCCTACTTCCTGGCTTGCCCCACCCTTGCTATTTTAGTCACCAAACTTTTCTCAGGCGAGGGCTGTCCATCACATGGTGGTAGAGAAAGATCTTGATCTTTTCTGGCACTGTACCTGGAATGATTTGTGTGTAAAAATTGGTATTTGTTTAATAGAATAGTTTGCAGGGGAACTTTAAGTGCATGCTGTTTTCTACAACAGTCATAGCACAAGAGGGAAAAGTTGAGCCTAATAACAATCCCGACACACGGACCTAGAAAGTCATACCTTGGATGATGGCATACAAAAGCCTTACTCTTTCCACCCTGCTGTGGATTCTTTTTGCCTGGTAAAGTTTCCCTGCATCCGGACTTCAGTCAGTTTCTCCATGGGAATGCACACTCTCACAATTATTTCTCTTTATAAAAATGAAATAAAAGCCTAGAAATGTTTTCTCTATGGAGGAACAGTTCAGGTGAGTTTACGTACAAAGGAGTTATTTCCTAATGCCTCAAAATACTAAAATACATTTCTACCTTGTACAAAATTACATAATAGGTTTCAATATTAATAGCAATATTAACAACATTACAAAATATCTCTGAGGTCATTACTCAGTAATTTGCATTTCTATAAAAGCAGAAAAAATAATGATGAGCATTCCTACATGGAATTTTGAGAAGAATAGCTTATATTTGGTTTTATTTATTTACTACTAAATACCATAACAATACTATAGTCTTGAGAAGATATGCCTTGATGATACTGTTTTTTCCAGGAACCAAGAAGAGAGACAGTGCTTACAACTTAGTTTGTAAAATAGAAACATTGCTTACTACCTGGTTTGCAAAGACTATAAAAATCTAATAAAGAACCTCCTTTCTCCTGCCTTCCTAGTTCCTCCTCTTCACAGAAAAAATAACTTTCAATTTTAACATCATAAGAACTGTTGGAATTGTAAGAACACCTTAAATTCTTTACGCAAATTTATCACAGCTAAGAGGGAAGTGATTTTCCTTCACTTGTTTCTTAAATATTTAGACTTTGTATACAATTATTATTTGTAAGTGTTTTGTAGGTAGAAATAATTTCATTGAAAGAGTATGTTATTTTATGCATAAATATAGCAAAGATCTTTTGTACTATAAATTCTGGACAGTGAAACAAGAATTCAGTATAGCACTTGAATTTCCAATTTGAATGTAGGAATTCATTAGTTACTTAATAAGGCTTAAGTAATCTCACCATCAGACTCAGCAACTCTCCAACACTAAGCAAGAAACAGAATAAATACTCTTTTGAGGATAACCTGAACTATGGTTTATAAGACTCCTGTAACTCTAAAAAGTGTAAATTAATGCTATAACAAAACTGTTCAAAGTGGAGCAGTTTACAGTGGCATGGATATTTCATTGTTGGTTTTTTGTTTGTAATTTGGAAGAATGCTGTGCATCACCTTAAAGAAATGACTATCTGAATACAGCAGGGGCACCCTCCCACTCCCCAGTATCACTACCCTCTCCTCTTTTTCAGCCACAGAAAGAGATACCATCAAATAGTATCAAGAAACAACTTTTTGCCATTAACGCTACTGACACAGTGGTAACATTTTGACATTGTGGGTAAGAGGAAAATTCAAAACAAATCCAAGATTACATTTTTTCCTTGCAGTGATTTAGTAGGACACTGAAAGGCTATTCTCATTTAACAGACAGTAACAACTTATGCCAAACCCCAGTAAGACTTTGAAGATGAGTATTTCTGAAAATGAGACACAATTGTATCTTAGCAAACTCACCAATTCTTGAACAGTCATCAACCTGTCCATCTTAAGACCTATTTTAATGGCTAATTTTGATTAATTGAATTTAAGTGTTTTACATGGTTTTACATTAATTTAACATTACTCATAATTGTCCTTTAGTAACCTTTAGTCTAGTGGACAGCAGAAATCAGAGATGTTAGGTTCTGACAGTCACATTCTGCACAACCTTTGTGTGGCTGTTTATTACATCAAGCCATTAAGAGCTGCCAGAAATCCCCACCACCTGCACAAAAGGGAAAAGCACACGCCTGCACTTCATCCAGTCCAGCTCCCAGGTCTATGTTAGCATACGCACACTTTCACTGGCAGGAGGTGGTAGGAATGGGAGCATGAACTTCCAGCACAGCTGCGGGCAGAAAACTGCAACAAGGGAATAGTTGTCACTGTCCTGGAAGTCTGCTGGTATGTAGGTGGCCAGTTTCTATCTGCCTAAGGCAGCAAAAAAATTTTGCCAGGGCACTCGCAGCACCATCCTAAATGAGAAGTTCATTGAATTTAATGTGATCTTGAAATACGAATATGAAATAAGGGGTGGAAGGGAGCAAGGGAAACAGCACCCTTGCATGGATAGGTAATCACCTGAGGCTTTCAGAGGAATTATATACAGTATTTGAACACAGGCTCTCCAAAACAGTATTCACTCTGGAGATGCTAAATGTTCAGTGCTCCTTGAATTTTATTTCTAAACTGTTTTATCATAAAAAACTGGCACATGGGCCATTTATTTCTGCCTCAAAACCAGCCACAAACAAGTGGCCTGGAAGAAACTAGGGGGGAAAAAAGGAAGAAGGACCTTCCCCCTCTCACTTCTGGTCACCTTCCTGAATGGTTTTCAGTATGTCCATAGAAATGAGGGACAAGAAATTGGATGACTAAGGCTAGTTTGGGTGTAGTCTTTCAGGCATAGGGGTGGGGAGGAGATTATTAACCAAAAAACCCAAAGCAAAACCACAATCCCAGATACTTTAAATATATTTTTCCACTCACCTGATTAACATGTGGAGTAATCATACAGTCTTCCTTTAGTTGCTCAAGATGACTGATAAGAAAGTTGCTTACACCAATTGATCTACACAAACCTAATGAGAAACAGAACAAGAAAAAGTTTTGGGACAGTCCTAACTATTTGGGAGAATGATTTGAAAAATATCACTTGCAAGAGACAAAGTGATTGTACACATCATTTCTGTATAACAAAATATGGTGAGGAAACACAGAAAAACAGCACCAAAATCTAGTTTGACAGTATTATCTGAAAGCATGGTTCTGTCACAGTCACACTAGGAAATCATTTTATAATCTAAACACACTGGCAACTCCCCAGTGTATAAAAACTCCAGGCTAAATTCTGGGAAAGGCTAACGTAGTATAAGCAAAGAACAATTGGACTCCACCAGAATGAAAAGAAGGAAATGGTGTTCTGAGCAGCTTGCCAAAACTAAAGAAAACTGGAACATTTGCTGAAGACTAATAAGGTGTGAGCAATACAACACAAGGACAAGCACCCAAATGAACTGTGCACTGTGTATATTTATATTAGATCATTATGAGATGTTACGTAAAACTCAGTATAAGAACTCCAATTCAGTGAGCAGTATCTAACAAGAACCAAGAAGCTCAAAAATGTAGCTAGATTTCTCAGCTCCTGTTGACATGCAAATAAAATTAAATGGCACACAGATGATATGAAGGTTATTTTTTTTTTTTTAAATAAACCTTAAGTGTGCATGCAGGTATATAAATTAAGTGTTGACAGTTCTGAAATCAGACATCTTCCTTCAAACCTCAGATGCAATAAAGCACCACTTGCAACACTGGCCTGCCACCACACCTCAACCCTGATTCATCTGTGACAGTTTGGTCCTTACTCTGTGCTAAATACAGTTAATAGGGAAACCAACTGTGGTCGAGCTAGAACTGGTCTCCTTGGGCTGTGGAGTCTGTGGACTATGAATCAGACTCATTTCTTCAGCATGTGAACTTTGTCTTGATTGCCCTGATCTGCATTTTGATCTGTAACTCCGCAGATGGAATGTCTGTCTCAAGGTGTGTGAACACAAAAGTCCAATCACTATTGTTAATCCAGTATTTGTGCTGGCCAGCTCTATATAATGTATATGCATGTGCTTATCTATATACATGCATACAAATATCTATAACAAAAAAAGAAAGTAATTAAGCCAAAAGTTAGACTATTATTTTTTCAGAAAACTAAAGATGACATGGGGCAATTTCAGCCAGTTGATGACAAAGGAATGAGTTCTGCACTGAAATTGCTCTCATTCCACAGTTAGAATCACCACTTTCTTGATGTCAGCAGGGAACTATGTGGAGCTGCCTTGATTTGAAGCTGGAATAGAGACACATAAAAAGAACTTATTAATGCAACTGAGAGACATGAATACATTAAAAGGAAGAACTTCACTTGAAGCAAAACCTAACAAAAATGTTGGCAAAAAATGTACTAACCAAGTACTTATTCCTAAAATGCACATTTTATGTATAAAAAAATAACTCACAAGTAGACTATAAATTGGCATATAGAAATACGAGCTGTAAGATTACATAGTATCTTGAATTTGCAGGTTAGATTTACCTGGACAAAACAAAATAAAATTTTTTTTCTAGTCTTTATGAAATTCTGTGAGTTACAGTTTATTGGTTATTATTATAAACAGATTTTTAAAGGCCTGAAAAAAGCCCCCACCCAATTCAGTTCTGCCTTAGAAAAGCCACTAACCATATAAATATAGGCAATTTGAAGGCCACGTTGCTTTCACATATTTTAGCAGCACAAGCAAATAAACTGCACAGAAGCAAAACCTACACACCTACTATCACTTTTTAATGTGGTTTCTTTTGTAGAATACAAAAAGGAGAAAAAAAACCCAACGTTAGCAATTAAAATACTAGACAGCTTTCCCTTACAGAAGTTATCATTGTTCAAGATGTAAAACATAATTAGGTTATAACCTGCACTATACCATTTTGCATAATTTGCATGTAATCTGCCAGAAGGAGCAAAACCTGAGCTTTTGACTTCTACTAACAACCCCAGAATGTCAACACTAATAAATCATTATGCCTAAGTAGTCAGAAAACACTTGCAGTTTTAACATAATGGTGAACCAAAATATTATACTCTATTGTTGAAAGCTAAGGAGTTACAAAAATCATGTTGTTATTACCCTTGAATATAGCTTTTATTTCAGGCTGAAATAAAACAAAATTCAATCACAGACATTAAAGATGAAAGGACTTATCAAACTTGTCCACTCCCACAGAAAGCTCCAATTTCCCCCCCCTCTACAGTATACTTCTAAGATGTTTTGCTTCTAGCAGACTTCTAATCAGAGACTGAAGTCTGTTCCACAGTCCCAGTGCATTCACTGGTAAGATTTTTGTTAGATTTTTCCATCAAGAAATTTCAGGTCAGTAATGTTTTGTCTTAGAAGTTATCTGAGTTGCTCCTACTAAAATCAGTATTATGGCATTCCTGTGTTTAGAGTGATGTCATGCAGAGAAAGGAAAATTCAAAATCACTAAGTAAGCAAGCATTTTCCCAGACAATATACAAATAATAATTAGAATTTCTATGTTTTTGTGGAACCAGCATTTTCTTAACTTTTTTTTTTTTCAAGGCAATACAACTAAAACATTTCTTTTTCATTAAATCCACATATTTAGTTTTGGTAAAGTTAGAACCCTTCATTTCAACTTCATTGCTTTGTTTTTAGTTACAGTCTAATACATTAAAGTGTTTTGACTTTTGTATTAAATTACAATATAAAATACAACAAATATGAAAACAATTGCACAGGCTGACTGTATTAAAAAAAAAAATCTTATTTCAATGCATGGTGGAAACAAGAATTCAAACCACTGGAATTTCCTGAAAAATAGAGTCTAACTTTCAATGAACAATCAATGGATTCTACTCTAGACCATTGCTTCCATCTGCTTGATGGAAGATTAACACAGTTGCTCTGTATTGTCCAAATCTGGGAACAACTGCCTCAAGCAGGAGATTATACAGAATTATTTCCACATTTAAATCTGCTGGATTATTTCCTAAGAATGAAGAATTAGAAAGTGATGGACAAGAAAATGAAGGTCTGGTTAGCTCCTGGGCCTTATCCAATAAACCTACACTTGTGACTACGTATATCAAACAAGATTCGTGAAATGATCACATCTGCAGTAGAAATAAAACAAACAACAAATTGAGAAACTTGCATAAAATGGTCTTGACTCATTGCCTTGAAACAACTGGTGGGAGCACGTTTCCTTGTATTTCCTCTCTTACGGAACTCCAACAGAGGTGGGTTCCCCTGAGTTTGTGCCATGGGTCTCAAAACCACCAGAATATTCTTAAAAAGGGTGGGGGGATAGGGGGAGAGTACATTCATTTTCAATTTAATACCTGTTTAGTGTGCTTAAAAATCCCATTTCAGACAATTTAGGCACAATCCATGTCTTAGCTGTTATGATAGCAGGTGGTTTCAAAGTCTTTGAACTTAACCAGTTTAACTAGTCCTGAAGTTCAGGTCTGAGATAAAAGTTTGCAATGTGCTAGCTGCAATCCCTCTAGAAAGTACACTTAAAACATACATTTACACTGCCTTCCTTACAAAGTCACAGAGTCTTGATTCAGGGGGAGAAAGCATCCTCCTTAGCTGGTTGAGGAAATGAGTGATTTGGCCCCTATGAAGCAGATTTTGAGAAAGTGCCAGGCACAATAAACAAAGAGTTTGTAATTCCTCATTAGCTCCCAAAGCTTACTGAGGCTTTGCCCTACTCCTTGCGACTCCGACTTCACAGGCTTGAAGGAAAACTTGGCAACGCTGCTTCTTTTATGCATGCTAAAAACTGACCACAATGGTCCAGCTTTGAAAAAAAAAAACTATCATGAAACTCTGCAAGACACATTAGAAAACATTGGCAAAATAATGGTTGATTATAATGGAAAAAAAAATAGTATCTTTTCTCTTGTACACACAAAAGTCTTGGCCTCCACATTGGTAATTTCACCACACTATTACTCCCAGCTGCTGTGAAGCAATACATCGTGCTAATGGCCTGGTTTGCAATGTAGTTGCATATTAAGCTTAATGCATTTGTTATGGCAACCTAGAGAATGGTGGGTATTTTTTCCTTTACTTAGTATAATACCAAATTATATCAAGTTTGATGGGCACTGTTAGTCTTGCAACGGAAAAGCATAAATATACTGTCTTGGCACCACAACATTGTTTTAGTACAATAGTGAGCCTTATCTTTCTTTAGCACTACTATGGACTTTTATCAAAATTCTAAATACTCTCTGGAACATTAAGTGTACAAAGTTCAGATCAAAAAGGTTTTTTAAATGACAAAACTGGATACTGGCTTTGTGGAGTCCATTTTCCTCCCCCTCCCTGCTGCTCTACATGAGTCAGAGCAAGGGAGAATTCCCACGTCCAGTGAACAGTGCCCATTCTGTTATATCTTTTATTCAAGCCACAGAATAAAAACACAAATGGATCCACTTTTCACAAGAGGTCAAAGGCAGTGACTGTATCCTTAATAAAGGAGGTTACCCAGGTTGGAAATGTCCACATTCGTTCTGATACGCACGCTAAGAACTACTCTGTGAGTAAATGGTGTTACTCACAGAAACTATACTAGATTTGATTTCAGCACAGCTTGCTAAATCAAAGCTGTAGGTTGAGTGTGCCCCACATGCAGATTACAAGCCACAGACTTGATAAGTAAAGCAGATGACTTAGATAGAATCAATACAGAATTAAATTCTAAATCTATGAAATAACACTTGTTCCCATTTCACATACTAAAACCCAGAGACACCAAAGGCTAAGTGTCCTGGCTAAGACACAGGAAGACTGTGGCAAAACTGAAGACACAAACCGCATGCTTCCTCCCCCCACAGGATTTCTTTTTATCTTAGTCAGTATAGATGCTTATCTGCCTTACAATGACGTTCCTGCTACTACAATTCTGTGATCATTACTCCTGCTACAGATCACCTGTAAGCCATGATAAACTGTGAGGACAACAGGAGAGGAGGCACAAGTAGAAGTCAAATTGTCAACTGCTGTGACTGAAAACATTAGAAACATTCAGTTTACACAACTGTGAAATGGCTAAGTAGCATAATGCAGCAATACTAGCTTAATGTGTTCTGTCTCTTTGACCTTGCCTGCTTATACTCACTACTTCAATGCAACACTTAGTTATGTTGACATATTTTTTTCCTTGAGTTGACATTACAAACCAGATCAGATTTAAAAAAAAAAAAAAAAAATCCATCAAAAAGGCTGTTTGGTTGTTTTCAAAACTGAATCAATTCCCTTGTACTCTTCCAGATTTTCCCTTCTCTCATGACAGTTTTAAGCATGTAGAATCATACTGTGAACAGAATACAGGTTTAAAAAAAGGCTGAAAATACATTTTTATATACATTTACCTAGAACATCCTGCAGCTGCTCGCAAACAGTTGGGCAATTAAAACTGCAAGAGCCACACAGTACAGACACAATCCCACTATACCTTAAGTCAATGTTGCCACCATACGCTATGTTGTGAAAATGTGATCAAAATTATCAGCACCTCAGCTAAGTGCTTAAAGGCTATTAGAATATGTACCCCTCAAATCAGCACTTTGAAAGTGTTATGGAGAGCACATAGCTAGATTCTAAACAGTTTGTCCCCTCTGCAACAATGATGGGACAGTTTCCTCAACTAGAATACTTTTTGGACTTCCGTATCATCTAGGATAATGATTCCCAAGTGGTATGAATAACAGCAACCTGACTGACATCAATAAAGCAATACTGATTTACAATAGCTAAGAATCTAGGGCTTAAATTCAACAGACACAAACCAGATAAATGATGCCTTTTGCCCAAATCACGCACGTTATTGAGACAAAAAGTTATTTTGGAGAAGGATTTTCCTTTGAAACGTACTTCAGCATTGCTTTCTTCCCAGGAGTTCCTGTGTTCACACTGGGACCTCTAGGCACTTCTGTGTGGGTACACAAATGGGTACATTTGCTTTAAGTAAGCTAAGCAAAAAGATTTAACTAAATTTTTGACAAAAAGGATTTACTTGCTAGTAGAAAAAGCACAAACCATACACTGCAATAATCATGAAACAGTGTCATCTGAGGGCTTATTTACTCTTAGAATTACCCATTAAGTCCTTAAAATTAAAAAAAAAAAAAAAAGAAAAAAGAGCAAAACATAACAAACGAGCATAGACATTCATGCAAGTTTAGATTTATTCCCACTTTTATATCTGCACCAAAATGACTTATTCTATGGCAATTTCTTATTCTTAAATGAAATACTGCGTATTATGAAGACTTCCTTATGATCTTTATCATAAATATGTCTCTTTTTGCATATATCTTTAACTGCTGTCTTATCTGATAAACAGGGTGTGGTGCAACCAATATCCTCAGCAAGTGCAACCACCTTCAACCCAAGAAAACACATCTCTGAACTGTAGTTTTGGTAGTAACAAGTGCGTGAAACATCTTCATCTGTACAGGGAGACTACTACAGACCATGTAAAAAAGATGTGTTGCTAAGAAAATTAGTTACTTTTACTTTAGTGCAACTTACGTTCACACATTCACATATGACTTCTACCAACATACACACTCCTGAGACAAACATTTTGTGGAGTTGTACTGTAACACAAAGGTTTGTGAATTGTCAGTTGTTCATCATTTGACAATATAAACATAGATTTAAAGCACTTTTTCAGTAGAATAAAAGCAGAATATGTCATCTAGGAAAGGATGTACTAGAAATCTGTGCCACCTACACAAAAACTGTATTTGGTTTACTGAACTCCCAACTCATACTTTAAGAGCCGATAGAAAACAGGAAGAAAAGATGATTGAACTGGTCTATGCACAAAGATGAAAAGGACAACAATATTGTTAATGTTGATTAGATTTCTTCTCTCACATGGAATTAGGCAAAACATAACTTTTTTCCAAGAACATAATGACACACGGCTTCAATTACTGCGCTAAACAATTTCTGTTACTTTATGGGACTCTCTTCAAATCATACATGAAGGCTATTAAACTAACATATTAATCGAGTAATTGTATTTATTTTGAAGAGCACTTCTCCATGGTTAAACAAAACATTAACACAATAAGGAATTTGTGATGCGAGTATGAGCATTTCATGTGAGCATAAGCTGCACTGCTTACACTAAAAAGATAAGCAAAAAATTTTACTGTTAATAAAACGGCACTGAGCCCCAGTGGGATCTGAACCTAGAGCAACCACCATGCTACTGCGCTTGCAAACTTCAGGCAAAAGCTGGCTGGAGGCCCTCATTCTTCCCAGCATTTTTAGATGGAGGGACAAGTAATCATGTGCATGTGTGTATGAAAAGCTTGCCGAGATGACAGGCTAACCACAATGCCAAAATCAAGGTCATTAAAAGACCCTGCATATGGAAAGGGTCACTTTGCTAGGAACAGACCAATTACCAGTGAGCACATATAATGACTATTCAGAATGTCAAAGCAGCTTGCCACACTGCTTTCATCTGCCAGCAGACAAATGCCTATACAAGAATGTTGCAGCTGTCAAGGGAATATTTGACTCAATGCATCTTGGAACAGGTTCTGTAGGCAGTCTGACCTCTGTCCTGAGGTATTGGAGAGGACAATTCCACAAAATGACAACGTACGAGACTGCAAAAATTCAAACCATAGCCTTGATATTACAAGAATCCTAACTGATTTCAGCTGTTACAACAGAAAGAACCAGTTATTATAGAAAAATGTCTCACTGACCAAAATTAAGTTTTTTCTCCCTTTTCCCTCAGCAGTGTTTATCCCATAACTCTTTAATGGAAAACATATATGCAGGCTGTTGAACAAAGACACACATCTAGAACTCCGTGCCTCTCAGCACTGCGGTACGGATAGAGACTTCTTTATTCTGACTGCAACCTTAAGAGAGATGCATATACAGCAATGGAGTCACCCGGCTCCTGTGAAACTGGAGCAGATTAACAAGTCACAGCAGATTAAAAAAAAAAATTTTTTTTAAAAGCTGTATTCTCAGGCATAACAACATTTAAAGAAACTAATTCTTGAAACTGTGAGGTTGTCCATAGCTAGTAGAAATCAGTTTAACGACAAAATCTTTCCTGATATGAATAAAGAGCTATCAGAAGCCACGTAGCATTTCTAAATGGGAGTTTTTAGTGCAGGCAGTGCCTTTATCCTATACGGTCAGGTACACACTACAATTCTAGAAACAGTAAAGAAAATAATAATCATCATCCCCTATTCACTCATTCCTAATTCTCACCATAAAGAAGCTGCAATGACTGATAGTGGAGATTGCTGCAGTTCCTCAGTAGCTTTTCCATTAGAAAAATCTTCCCATC
Organism: Aramus guarauna; assembly: GCA_013400195.1. Taxonomy (NCBI): domain Eukaryota; kingdom Metazoa; phylum Chordata; class Aves; order Gruiformes; family Aramidae; genus Aramus; species Aramus guarauna. The sequence continues at coordinate 358,196 of VXBL01007290.1, read as the reverse complement.
AATACAAATAAAAGATGAGCATGTTTAGTCAAAGACTCTGTAGCTCAAGGGCAAACCAGAAAGACACAGGACCATGTTCCAGACACAACCCAGAGGGACTCATACACCTAAAGTGGGTAAAACTTTCAGGGTGTGTGATTTTAGCACAGATAATAAAAGTATTATGTCACACTGTTACAGTAAAGGACAATAGTGGCTTCAGAATCTCTACAAGTGTTTTTGGGTATGCTCTCATATCTGTCATGGTGTTCCTCAGGAATAATCTCAAGAAAAGCGCCCAGGATGCTGGGAAATTGTTTTTAACCTGAAGTGAGATCTCGAGGCAGCTGCTCAGTTGCATTAGGCAGTTGAACAGGGGGTTCAAACACAAGGGTGAGAGTGCTAAAATATGAAATCTTCTTTCATGTGCATTCCCCAGACCCCAACCTTGGGGCAGTAACCAGATTCTGTTTAGTTTCCAATGATATGAAGCACATTGGATCCAAGGAGTGCAGCTCAAAACTACAGTATGGTAGTCAACTGGAGAGAGAAACTAGATCTCTAACAACTACTATTCAGAGTCTCATTTTAAATTGTTTAAACTGTTCGTGTTTCCAGTTCAAATCATATCAGGACAGAAGAATCTTTTGAAAAATGTTAACCTCAAATTCCTTTTGATGAAATACAAAACCAGTATAGTGGCAAGCCACAGTGGGGATTTTTCAGTGATAGCAAAGGATCTCTCTCATCACCTGAATCTATTATTTTCTATTTATGAGAATATTCTTATGTTACAGCTCAACTCAAAGCCTTCATTAAGAGTATTGGGGTGGATTGATGCCAAGTGCCCACCAAAGAGGCTCTATTACTCCCCTCCTCAGCTGGATAGGGGAGAGAAAATATAATGAAGGCTCATGAGTCAAAATAAGGCGAGAGAGAGATCACTCATCAATTACCATCAGGGGGAAAACAGACTCGACTTGGGGAAAAAAATAATTTAATTTACTACCAATTAAATCAGAGTGGAGTAATGAGAAATAAACCCAAACCTTAAAAACACCTTCCCCCCCACCCATCCCTTCTTCCCAGGCTCAACTTTACTCATGAATTCTCTACTCCCTCCCCACCAGCTGCACAGGGTGATGGGGAATGGGGGTGCAGTCAGTCCATCACACAGTCCCATAACAGGAACCAATTTTTTTCCATGGAGAAGAGCGTTTATTATCACGGCACTTTCAGAAACTCTTCAGTGTGGGCACAGCTAGTCGCTAAACCCACTAGCAAGTTGCATAATTTCAGTATTTTCTTTGAACTGATTTTTGTTTAAATGGGCAATCCTTATATGTGAAGCTTTTAGTTTCTACTATTTTTTTCTCCAGAATATGTCCTAAAAAAAAAAAAAGTAACAGGACTGCAAACAGGAATCAATGACTACCTAAACCAATGTTAAGTTCAGAGAAGACAAAGAACTCACCTGTTAAGTATAGAACTTACAGGTTTTCCCCCCAATAAATGAAGATGATTTTTCTTCCTCAAGTAAGGATCTTGACCAAATCCTGTATTTAATTCATACCAAGGCTAACATGTTGCTCACATAACACATAGCAAGTCACATAAAGATATGCAGCAAGTGTTTAAATTTCAGTGGAAAGTCTAGTGGTTAACCATGCAAACAAATTATTTAACATTTTCCTTGGGAATCATTGCATTTCCATCTCCAGAGTGGTTAACATTTGTGTATCATTTCAGTAACACATGGTTATGGTCAGGACATCCAGATTCTGTATCCCTTAAAGCAAAAATACAGATGTTAATGTTCTAAGGCACTTGATTCAATCAGACTAATAAATTTTCCTTCCCCTGTAGATGATCTAACTGAGGTAACTTAGACAACCAGAGCTGGAAAACTTATGCTCAGCTAAATGAATCATGAGTCTACAGAATGCTTAAATTCAGAAAAAGACTGAGGGTAGCAACATGCAAATTGACAAAACTGTTGAAGAAATACAATTGCAAGAAAAATAAATAGAATGTGGGATGTCTGTATAGCAGCATCACACACAGGAACAAAAAATAAAAGTAATTTTTTCTCTGCTTATGAGGCCAGTGATAGTATTTCCAGTGTCTTACTGGAAGTCCACTGAATAGCTCACAGTCTTTCCTGTTAGGAAGATACAGAGAGAAAGAGTTCTGTAACACAGGAAAGACCACAAGCATATATGCAAAAGCAGAATAAAACTAATAGGATAGGAAAAATAATAGAAGGTGAAAATACAACTTGTTTCCAGTAAAATAGGATGGCGTATCTGGGCACAAATTACATGCACTAACTTAAATACTCATCAGAAAAAAACTTCTCAATGGAAATACGAAATACCTTGTTAAATAATCCATCTTTGGACTTAAGTCATTGATGCTTTGAAATATTAGGTCAGTGAAATATTTGTTTAAAAAATGAATGTTGTAATCCCTTACCTGGCAGAAAACACTTTTTGCAACTTCCCTTACACTTAATATAAAAAGCAAAACCAAAAGATGTACCAAAGATAATTTGCTACTGTGTTTCCAGAGGCAGACTGAAAGTAACTGAATGCTTGAAGTGTAACAGGACAGGTTTATTTATTGCTCTGATAAAATAGTTAATGGCACACAGTCTGTAATTGCCTTTGTACAACTGTCCTGCTACAATCACTATTTCAGTAACTCTGGGTGACTGGACAGACTACTTCATCCAAGAAGTCTTCTCCCTGTGCATGGAACTTCTGAGGCTGTAAACAGGGTGGTCCACATTCCCCAAGAACTGCATGACAGGAACTTCTCTTACAGCACTATTTCTAATAATACTGCATGCTTCAGGAGCAAAATCCTCCTTTTAAATCTACACGATAAATTTTGATTGGGGCTGTCTACTGTTCCTGTTGCTAAGATTGCAAACTGAAGTTTGTAGTGCACCAAAAATCAAATTGACAGTTATTACAACTTGAGAGAACAGCTCCCTTCTTTGAATTTTTCTCCCCAAAAGTTACTACCAAAGAATCTGCAGTTGAGTATTTTTTCCTCATCTAGCCATGTTTTTTGTTGATCTTTTCTAAAACACAAATGGATCTATAAAATACCATAATATACGATAAACTGGAAAATGGCATCATACAATTAAAAAAAAAAAGGTAAAACTTAGCATGATTTATACCTAAAACAGAGGTGGCTACTACAAAGGTGTTCTATAGTGGCATATACATTTCAATGCAATCTGTAGATTTCCTCAAGAAAGTATGCACACCATCATTAATCTTACAGGCAGAATTTGGTAATGTTTTATTTACAAACGACACAAAGCTCTCATTAATTTACTAAAATGCTAATGCTGCAATTTCCAAAGAGATTCACATAACTGACACACCCAAATCCCAGTGAAATATGAGCATCCTATTCAAATTAAGGTTTTGAACAACTCTTACTATGAATTCCCCAAATCCCAAAAGGCACTGTGATTCCTTCTGCCAAGACAGATTTTCATTATTATATCACCTTGCTCATAGAGCTCCTCCATCGCTCTCCAGGTTTCAGCTCGGACCTCGCGATTGCTTTTACCCAGAACATGTGTATCAGGCCAGTGTATTAAATAAAGATCTAAAAAAGAAACAGAACCAGACTAGTCATTAAAGTGTCCAAAAAACCCCACCCAAACCTCAAAACAAAAAAACATGCAAAAGAGCATTTTCCATCCATCATGGCCCCTAACATATCATGATCAAAACAGTTACAATTATTACTCCATGATCATTACTGTATACGTCCATTTAGTTTTAATAAACAAAATCTACAACATTTCATTAACAACTAAAGGTAAGAGAAGTTGCACGTGTGCCACAGCTTTAGGTCACTATAATCAGAATTACATAGTCACATATGCACTTAAGCTTCCAACACATAACGAGCACCACGTAAATCAAAGGTATTTTGGTCACTGGAATTACGACTGGACTACTACTGAAGTGCTACAAGTCTTCATGTTTATGGAAGATAAATATGTTTGGCAGTTCTATAAATATTTTATACAATCTCAGCAATGAGTCTGTTTTTTTCCCTTTCTAAAGAATACTTCAATTTATTAATTTCTGTTGAGAATTACAGCACATTCTTTCATGCAGGTTTTTTGCTACAATTTTGTAGCAGCATTTGTGATTTTTTTAAAAGCATTTTTAAAAATATTATTTTAAGGGAACAAAATTATGCTTTACTAGATTTTATGAAATGTTAGCACAATTTCAAACACAATTAAGATTTACTGCTGATGAAACTAGAACCACAGATTAAACAGGTAACTGCAAGTATCCTAGTCAAAGAGGTGTTGGCCTTTGCTGCATATGTTAGTCTGACAAAAAACAGGAAAAGGAAATAAATGCATGACTGAGATGTGCAATCATTGTCTTTGTGCTTTATAATATTCCTTTTCTTGCAGTTCAAATATAGAGTTAAGAAATAAAAGAAATAGACTTGTTTGCAGTGAGCCGAGTTTTTTGTTCTTCAAATGCATGACACCATTCATTTACAGCACCTTTCTGAAAACACAGATAGATACTCTGCAATAATTTTTTTTTACTCATATTTAAGGACTGCACTAATGATTACTATCCCACTGGGCTAGCATATTAGCTTTCCACCTCTATAAATACAAATTCAACCTCGATTTAAGAGGAAAAGGTAACAAAATTTACTGTAATACACCAGTTCCCATTTGGGTACATCATTGCAACAGTGTTAAAGACAGTATTTTGCTTACACTAAGAATCTAATTAGAACAGTAAAGAATTTTGTACAGTAAGATACATTACAGATGTATTGAAGAAAAAATTATTTTGGGTGATTCACAAAAATACTGAGCTAAATTTGCACTTTCTGGTATCAGTAACCCATTAGGCTTTTAAACACAATTGCTCAGACAAGCAAATATCAATTATATGTAATGATTTGCAGCACCTGGATTTATGTCACATTTAAAGAGAAAGTTGCTCATTCTTTGCCCTTATATACATAAAATCCACTCCCAATTTAGAAGAGAGTAAAAAAAAACCACATAGCAGTCTTGTTCATCACTGATATGTGAATAATTACTTCTTCTCTAATTGCTCTGAAGAAAGAAGTTGTATTTATTAAGAATACCAATATATGGTATTGGAATAAATACCAATTTACGTGACATTTAAGTGAAAACTAATATATAGATTATAACATACAGATTAAAATTAGATTAGGTATATAAATAAAAGCATTTAGTAAGGTTATGTTCAGAACTCAGGACTACTCTACTTCTGTTGCCAATAAAATATCTTTTAAAATTTTCACTGACTTATATTAGATGTAATTCCCAAGGATTAGCATTAGGAATTGCTAATATCAAGTGTTCATTTTGCTCCAAAATTATATATGCCATTGTCAGTACTTACTGCATGGACACTGCCACATTTTAATTTAAACTTTTTTTTGCTTGGATAAAGCAAATGTCGTATATATGTAGGTATAAGTTTACTTCATGTAAAAATGGAAGAATAACGTATCTTTAATTGCTGCTTGTTATATTCTCCAAGTCAGACTCATAAAGACTGCTTAACTATGCAGAAAGATAATAAATTAATAAAAAGGTCAGAACTCACTATAACAAACCTATTTTGAAGAACAAGCCCTGGCTCATATCAAACCTAAAAGCAAAACTATACTTTTTCAATGTTTAGCACAGTTATATTAATGCAATGATTGCATTTTCCCTGCTTTTCTCAGTTGTCACTGCACTTAGTGTGTACATGATATATTTTTCTTTCCTGCATAACTTTTTTTGTTGTTGTTTATTTTTTATTCTATTAGATCAATGTGAACTAACCTCCAAGGTATTCTGAATTCATACACAATCCAAACTTGGTGGGTTATCATTCATGTGATTTATCTATTACACTGAATATGCTGATAAAACATTTGTCCAGCTCCAGCTGCGGAATTGTGATAGGTTAAATTTGCCTGAACGTAACACACTGGAACAGTCAAAAGGAAAATAAAATTGTTTATGAATTTGGTAACCCACAAACCACATTCAAGAAGTTACTTTGGAGGTTTGATCCAAATCCCAAGGAATGTATTCTGCTCCTGCCAAACCTGTAAGATTTGTTGCCATTTCATGTTGGTTTACTGTGACTGCTAGTTGAGGACCACATTTAGAAAATGCAAGGAGCAGAATATCTGTTACAACCGCTGCCCACAAATAATACAAATTTCCAGCTTCTCATGGATATATAATCTACTGATTCAAATAAAAATCCTGGAACACTGCTCTCCTAATACCATTTGCCCAAAAAATGTTTATTGAAAAGGTTTCATAGTAGTATTTTACATGGAACACTTCTTCTCTTACAAAACTGTGACTGCTTTCAACTGTTTCAACAGCTGGCATTCTATAGACTGCTCATGCACAGATTTATCAATTCCTGTTAGATTATTTCCCAAGTCTCTAATTCAAGTCTGTGTGGATGGACTGTATAGCCCATAAGGATCCTCAAGAAAATTATCAGGACCTTCTTCAGAACAGAGCTTAGCTGCACATTTAGCTGCCAGGGCTCCTACGGATTTTTCTTTTTGCAGTCTTCTGAATGACTAACTTTCCCTCCAACATCAAGGTCTAACTTCACAGATATATTATTTAGGATCTTTCAATTTTCTATATGAGCAATGTATCTTCACAGAAATGCTGTGAACCACCACGTATATGGTTAATATCCTATAATGACATCAGGAAATTCTGATTTAGGTACATTTCATGCACCATTACCTCACATTCCTACTTCACAAAAAACCTGCCAGCTTTAACACATGCTTATAACTGAAGAATTTACTTTTCTAAATAAGCTTGGATAGAAATTGCCCTGCTATTACCAGATCTTTCCTTGTCGTGGATTTCATGTCCTCTCTATGGTATAGACTGGTCAGCAGAAAAGGGACATAAAATGCAGGTAAGAATGAAAATAGAGCTAGGATATCTAAGCTTAGTTCTACAAGTTTATAACTATTTTCAAGCCAATCTTCTGCATTCCAGTTACTTTTGGTAGACTTGTGATAACCCTCAAAATTTCTACCAAAATCTCTTACTCTAAGCATTCTTGAACACTTGAAAAGTTCCCATTTCAAGATACTGCCACTTTTTGCTTAAATATCCTTCCAATAGCACCTTCCAGCTACAAGGTACAGGACTGACTAAAGCATGATACTTTACATGAAGCCTGTGAAACACACCATGTATTGTACCTCCTCTGAGGGTCCACTTCACCAGCACATACAGCACTAAACATAGAACTCAACCATACCTCTTTCACACGAGTGCAGATCATATTGTGCTTAACAAAAATAGTCTGCGGAGTTGATCCAACAGAGATTAAACTCAAGCAGCCAAAACCATTACTCCACTTGCCATCCCATCCTTCTTGGAGAGATCACCATCGTCACTGACAGATCACTGAATTGCATGTGAAGTATTTCGTAAGCCATCATGCTTTATAGTCAAACTAAAGCAAGTTGAAGCCAGCATTGATTTAGGTCCCTGTGTCAGGCTAAGTGGTGGTTCAGGAAGAGCTTGATAAATTTTTCAGACACCTCCACATCAGTGGAAGAAAGGTGAAGGAGGGAAGACAGGTGATGGTATAATAAAAAAAAAAAAAAAAGGGGGGGGAAAATCTGGTATAGAAGCAAATTGCACAGGCAGGTGTAATTTGTCTTAATAATATGAGCAAAAGAAGTCTCAGAGCTGAACATAACTGACAAAACGAAGTACTGTTTATGCCAGTCCAAGGATTCACTCACATGGTGACAGTATTTGTGAATTTCTTGTTCTCTGATATATTTTTCCTTGTTTCACACATTTCTGCTTAGCCGCAATATGTAAACAGAGTATTTGTGTGAGCACCTACTTTAAGCAGCCTACTACCTGAGAAAATAAAAGCAAATTAGAGTACTAAAACGAATCACTGAAAATGATTTCCTGAAAGTGAGTCAAGTTTTCCTCTCATCGACATTCGGCACCAGTGCCATACCAAGCAGAATAAAAAAGAAAGCAAACATAACAAGCAGAAGGCAGATAGGAAGAACCATGTTATTTCTTAATTTAGAGGAGAAAGGGCTTGAAACACTGTTTATGAAAGTCTCCTTGCAGTGACTTCTACTTGCATGAAACAGACAAAAGGAGATTTTAATTCATTTTGAATTATTCTGTACCTGTGCAGGAAGTTAAGGGATGTATTTCCATAAAGAATGGAGCCAGAGTCGTGCACACAAATATCTCAGTCTTTAACAGATACAGTTTTTTTTTTCCCTTCATCTTGCAAAGTACCCAAGCAAAAAAGCCAGTATATACAGCACACAGCCATTAAAACTACATCCCATCAATTCTGCAAAATTAGTACCTCACAAAAGCCATTCACTTTCTCATTAAAGTCTATTTACTGGTAACAGGGGCACAGGGTGAGGGAAGAGAAGCAAAATGGTCGTTTTCAGGACACTGACAGATAATGTCTGATGGTTAGGTCAATTATTCCTTGATTATCAGCATAAACACTATCTTCACCAGTGTCATTATTATAGATTATTACTTTAAATTAATCTTTCTCTACCTCCACTTTCTTTTCATTGCTCCAGCTAGGGAAGAAGCAGCAACAGCATTTTAAAAAAATCATGTTTATTTTTACCTGGTACTTCCTCTCCTATGATCTGTTGCAAAGAGTTAATTGGCATCACTATCACAGCTCTTTGCCTAATAAAGGAGTAACAATATCACATCTTTGACTAGAAGTAGTTTATGATCAGTGTAAGTTTGAAAGTGCGTAAGTCTAGTTCAGTGTTAGTTAGATATAGCCTTCTAAAGTTTTGCAGATACTTCTAACATTTTCCCCAAAGTATATTGCATTAGACCAAACCAAACCAAAGGCAATTATTCAGAATTTTTAAAAGTTAATAGACCTACAGAATACATTTTAGAAAGGACTCCCATTCCTTCAGATTCAACAGACCACACAAGAAATTAGGCATTTTTGTTGCTCTGTTACTAATAAATTATTGTAAAGTTTATGAATCCTTGTTTCATTGGTTTTAGATGTTTTCAGCAAAATATATAAAACTCATGTAGTGGATCCTCAAATCAATTTAACAATGAAATGTACCTTTACAAAACATACCTTGATTTGTTTTAAAACATTTGCAACAATGCAAAATTCTGTGCTCTCAATTACATGTCTGTGAACTTCCTGGAGAACAAGCAGAAGAAGAATCTGCAAGTATGTAAACAAAGGCAGAATTCGGTTTCTGTGATCTATCTGTACTACATAATTTTTTTCAGGAATTCATTCATCTTTGCAAATACTGACATAGAAGGTGCAATAAATTCATACCAAGATACTCAACACCAAGTCTTTCACATGACTCCAAGCAGGCTTTTTTTGTGTTTTCATAGCCATAATCACTATGCCACAGTTTGGTAGTTATCCAGAGGTCCTCCCGCTTCACACCGCTTTCTTTGATGGCTTTTTGGAGGAGAGATTCACAGCCATATCTTTTTGCTGTGTCAATATGACGAATGCCACATTTTTGTAATGCATGGACCACAGCATCATGGGAATAGCCACCTTGATGGGAAGTACCTAAACAAACAAAATCAGAAGTGAATTGTGAGCAGTGAATCATGAGGGACATTTTACCATAATTTTTCTTTTTCTTTTTTTTCTTAATATATTGTCACAGAACCTTCTCATTTAATTTTCATTTCCTAATAGTGAACAAGTGGGAACTGACAGATCTCTAGGCTGAGAAAATGCATGAAGTGCTAGAAAGTTGATCAGAAATAACTCCACTGAAATCAAATATGAACAGCATTTAACTGTAAATAAGTGATTTCAGAAGTCAGGCTGAAGACCAGCAAAGAGAAAACACATACTTTATGGAAAATTAGTGTATGGCACTTTTATTTCTTATTGTTAATATTGTGCTCCTATGTGAAATTTAACTTTAGCAAGTTACTTTGCAGAAAGCATATCCTGAAACCTTTATTCTGTTGAACTCCTGGTTGCTTCAAGTTATTATTGCATTGCACAACCCCAGACATAGGGCCATACTGCAGGTGCAATTCGCATAACGTCAAGCTCAGCAGTAACCAAAACAATGGAATCCTACATAAGAATTACAAAATGGGCATACAGGGAGTTTCGATAACAAAGTACTGAACTCTCATTGTGTAGGTATTCACTGGATGTGCATTTTGCATGTCAACGGGACGGAAGGAGGAGGAGACTCAGCAGGAAAAGCAACCAGCAGGAGGACTGTCAGATAAAGAACTGGTTGAGAGCAAGGAGAATGATGTTTCTACTTACCCTTTCCTGTTAGTTGTTTTTCCTGCCATGAGCCCCTCACCCATACACCCTCACTCACACACTTCCCACAAACAGTATTTTCTACAGTTTGTTGGAGGAAATGCTCAGTCAGTTCCAGTCAGCTACCAAAGCCACCTTCTAAGATGATGATTAGTACTTAAGGGCCTTAGTGCTATAAACAAGTCAGCAGGCAAATGGCTACGTCACTAACTTCAGAAGGGCCCTGTGCAGTTGAGACAGCTGACAGCAACAGGGTCTTCAGCCACTGTTGAATCTAAATAAATAAAGGACTCCAGGTCAAAGAATAACATAAAGTGAAATTTGTTATCTGCTGTTAACTTTCTCTTTCCCCCCCAACCATAATATTTTTTCTACATCAAACACTGTCAGCATGTTATGAAATTAACAAATGTATTCGGCCACCCAAATGAAAACACACCCAGTTACATTAGAACTTCCCCCACCTAAACTGGGGAGAGAATGCCCACGGGAGTCTCTGTGACTCTCTCACACATTGTAACACCACATGCAAGAACGAGAAGTACAGAAGTCCTACTTGCATGTAAGGCAAGTGAGGTTCTCTTGAATGCTTATCATCTTTGTTCATTCCCAACCTTAGAAGGAAAGCCAACAATACTTCTGTAATCTTGCTCGACACTTCAAGTCATTTAAAATATGGTCTGATACCACACACATACACCTGAGGATCATGACATTGTGCTGATCACAATGGGACAGTCCCTGCTTTATGGTCATGACCTACAAAATGTGGAGTATTGAATTCTTGATTTATCTTCATGGATTTTAGAGTGATGAAAATATAATAGCATATTCTTACAATCGACATGTATCGTAATTATTTTACCTTCCATATGTGAACAAAGTTTTACTGTTTTAAAAGACAAAAATTTTACAACTTCTTTTTTCCCATAGCCACTAATTATGATTAATAACTGGCTTTGTGAAAGATGTCCCTGCCCACAGCAGGGGGGTTGGAAACAGACAATCTTTAAAGGTCCCTTCCAACCCAAACCATTCTGTGTTTCTGTATTAATTTCTGAATAATCTGGAAATAATGTCCCTATTAACTTATTTTACATCAAAATAAGTTAAGTTAGATCAACTTGCATTTCCAAAATAGCTATTTCAGAATCTTCATGAATGTTTAAGAATTTTAGATCAATGCAATGCTACTACATCACAACTATGGGCAAAGAACATATATGCAATTGTTACATTATTGAGATCCTAAAGGAATTTTATTAAAGAATTATATAACTAGCATAGAAAAATTACTATACTTTTTCATAACAATCCCTTCACTTTTAATAAGCTGGTATTGGTGCCAAATAAATGAGGTTGTAACTATTGTGTCTGTTTCTGGCTGAATGGACATTTCTAAGCACAGAATGAATGGAGTTCATTTAGAGGTCTTGCAAATGGACTCGGACTCTTTTCATGCATAATAGCTTTCAGTAAGAACATTTAGGACAAAGAATTTTTTTTTTTTTTTTTAAATTTAACCCTTTTAAGTTGAAGGGAGAGAGTAGGAAAGAAGGAAACTTCAGAATAATTTTGTTATTGTTCCCCATTCAGTGATGGCATGCACATTTGTTTCACAGGAAATAAAGAGACCAAGATCAGTCTGGAGGGTATTACCTCATTTTCTATGCCTAAAAATGAACTACAACAGTCTTGATGCACTAAATAATAATTGAAAAAAAGCTTAATTATTTAATATTATCACTTTACAAGCCAACTTATTCATGAATGACAGGTTTTTAAGTTAATTATGCTACTAACAACTTCTAGACTTTAAAATCACAGTTTTCTTTTGTTTACTCATGTGATTAAGTATGTTAATTCCCAGATGCAGAAGGGTAATAAAAGAAGGTAGAGTGACTTAAAGTTACATTTTTTAACATTTTAAATCTGGACATCACATTATTTGAATACATTAACATTCTTACATGTTTGGAATTACCCTTTGTTCACAGAGATGTAATTCACACTGCACATGTGTATTAAAGACAAAATCCAATTTTGTGTTTAAGACTAATAAGAACTAGGACCCACTCCATTCTCTTACTGTTTGTAAACATATGAATATATTTTTAGTCAAGAATTCTCTGATAAAAAATAGGAATTCCTTTTAATAAATAAAGTCAAATATAAATAAGCCTGGAAACCACCTTATTTTTTAGCTAGTATTGTAACTTGTTTTCCTAGTGGAATAGCAATGTTCTCTTATTGACTGAGCTAACCTAAATTTGACAGAGATGAAGATGTCTGAGATAATTACATTCCTTCAGATTTTGTGAAAATTGGTGGTTGGGAGGGACAAAGATACTGCAGTAGAAAAATGGATAGGCTGAAGGACAGAAATCCATTCAAAACTAGGCTTAATTAGTTATGTTATTCTTTTTGTCATGATTACTCATCACTTTCTTGATATCCTGAAGTACACGGCTATCAAAAATAGGATGAGAAACATGCTGTGGCAATCTATAAAAAGTTTCAAAGATTATTAGGAAGGCAGAATCCAGTTCCTACAGCCTAGCCTTGCCTTTCCTCCCCTCCTCCTCCTCCCCCCCCAAAAAAAACCCCCTCAACAAACCCCCTCCAAACCAGCAACTCCCCCCAAATCCCCCAAAAGACAAAATGAACAACACCCTCCCCCAATTCCCCCTCCCAAAAAGTCCACAGCAAAATATAAAACAACTACCAAACCAAAAACTACCTCCCCTCCCAGTTTTATGCACCATCTCAGCTGACTCTCAGCCTCATTAAACTTTCTGTTCTCCTTCGCTGTAGAACTACAGATAGAGACCCAAAGCACCAACAGGTTTTCAAAAGAGAATCAGGACCTACTTTCTCTCCCTCCCTTTGTGGAGGAGCGTGTCTTCATGTTCTTTGTGAAGTATGAAAGTATTATTTATCTGAACATACAAAAAGTGTTCTGTGATATGAATAACTTTGGCTATTTAAAATCAATGGAATCACTTACATTAGAAGAGTTCCTATTAGTGAAACCGCAGCCAGCATATTTAGAGATCATATCATGGATTAATTATCTTCTGACATCAGTAGTCAGTACTAAAACCAGTTGACAAACAAAACACCTATAAAAATGCCCATTCCTTTGCTGATTTTTTTATCTCCAAGTAATCTCTTGAGAAAAGAACTCTCAAAAGCAAAATCTCAAACATCTTTTTATCAATGTTTATATATAGTCATTGTTTATATATGGTATTGTACACCATTAATATGCTTGAAATACCTTGCTCTATTAGTTTATTTCTATTATTTCAACATTATAGCCACATATGACTATATTAAAGTTTTTGCTGTTAATACAGTTAGATTTCACTAATTACATTATGAGCAAATTTGGTGATAAAACATAAAATGTTGCCTATACATAGAGCAAATAAACATAAAACACATTTCAAGGTTTATTGCTAGTCTATTCACAAAGTCATATGCCTCTTCTATGGAATAGCTCAAGGACAGACAATTCTCACTTGCTGTACTGGTTTACTGTCTTACTCCTCCTCCACCATTCGTATGATCCTCTGACAAGCTGATTCAGATTGTTAAATGGCCAAAAAAGTGTACATTTTTAGAATTATTCATGAACCTGAATAATTCCCTAGAGGGGAAAAGACGTTAAATTTTGGGCAAGGGATAGGGCAAGAGAAGTTCCCCCTTTAGCAGCAACAGTTAAATAATTTGATATATTCAGTGTTTTTATTGAAAGAAAAAAAAAAAATCATAGTTGTGTTGAAGCCAAACACCAAATCATCAGGAAGACCTTCTCCATGAATTTGTCTCCTGGAGCCTTTCTTTCCATTAGGCTCCAACACCATCCCTAGAGCTACTCTCAGACAACCAATCATTTAAAGCCAAAGCTGTACAAAAGTTGCAGACACAACTGCATTTTGTGAGTCTACAACACAAAAATGCCAGTACAGTGCTGTTACTCCAATGAACAGGTGCCAACAGAGGTTGTTGTGTACAAACACGGTGTAACATGAGCTACAGTAGTTAAAGCATGGGCATGAATTTGCTTCTGCAAACCTCAAAGCACAGTGAGGATGACCTTGTCAGCACTGCAGTAAGGCAGGTACGTCCATATTGTAACAACATACTGGGATAAGAAGATTCACCAGAGAAGTCCTGATAGAGGTCTTGTTTGCATTTACACACATTTTATGGCATTACAGCTGTACTGTATGGGATGTGGTATTTTCATGTTCCAAAATAATATCACTATGCTAATTAAACATTGTTAATAGCCTTTATAGAGGCAAGAGAAACTTTGTGATGTAATATCTAGACTTTACATAGGTCAAGTCTATCTGGATTATGGATATTACTTATATATATGTTTTACTTTTGTAATTTTTTTTTTTTTTGCCAAATACTATCCATTGCTTAGTGCAAAGGGGTCACTTTGGGACTGTGCAACTCAGAATAAGCTCATAGAATTCAATCTCATGAGGAAGAAAAGCAGGCAGGCATGATTTTAAACTCTGCAATTCTACTCAGACAGCTCTACACAGGCACCAAGGAACAGAATGGAGAAATACAGCCTTGCGGCAATGCAAAAGGGTAGGAGAGAGCCATTACATGTTTATTATGTATCCAGGGAAAGGGAAGCCAGAATTGCTAGTTTTCTCTCTTCCTGAGAGGAAGGAAGAAATGGCAGTGAGCCATTGTTGACAGAAGCACTCTATTCCCTCCATCCCAAAGAGGCTCTGACTGTAAAAGATATTCAGATCATCTGCTGTAAAGTGACTATACATGTCTGATCACTGATCTACCATTTATCTAGTCAGAACTTTAGAAGAGGAGGTATAAAAGCAACTTCTCAGAACGTGTCTCACAACAAGCCCAGAAAGTCTCAAGAAGCATCTATCATCAGTGGCATGCTATGGCTCAGATATGACACCAATTCACTAACGTATTTCTGGCAGCAAAAATACACTATCATCCAAAAAATACAATTTTTTTTTTTTCTGTAGGAGTAAAGAGGTTTCCACTGGAAAGTGCCAGCTGCTTAAATTATTCAGCTGTTGCATACAAATATTTTTATCATGCACAACTTCTCAAGCTTATGGATAAGAACAACTCTGTAAAGTGACCTATACATTTGAAAAGCAATTATGAATGTGTAATCCATGTAGAAATTTCATAAGCAGAGCAGCAGCACACATTTATTTAAATGCCTTTACAGACTGCCAAATCTTGAAGCCTTTTCTTTCACTCCACACTTTCCCACCGCTGTAAGAACTACTTCTCATTAACAACCAAATTGGTTTCAGATGCTCTGCTATAAGATGTTACCTTAGAAACCATTTGGTAAAAGACTGTGGCTTCCTTCCATAGAAATCTCAAGCAGTGAAAAGGCAGATTTTCTGGCATACATCAAATCCAATTTCTAGGGTTCACTAAACCTTTTCTCCTCAGAATAATGTTTTGTGACTAGATCTTAGCAGTTAATAGTGCACGAAGAATTGCTGGTGTGAACCAGTTTTAAATGATTTTCATTCTATTCCCTTTCTTACCTCAGTTGAAATTACTTCCAGTACTTATTATACCTTGATAGAGCTTTTAACTTCATAACTAGTAAGGATATGTACCATGTACAGAAAATAGATTTAAAAACAAATACTAATGTTATTTTCCTCCCATTTAATATACCTCCTTGAACTACTCTACCTGATAAAGATTACATTAATTATCAACATTAGACATTTGGAAATACTTCACAATAAATGAGACAGAGCTGTGACATTTTTTTCCTCCTCCAAACAACTTCCACAAAAAAGAACGATCAAAAGGAAAAAAAAAAAAGCCCATACTCCATACTTAACAAGGAGTATCATAATCATTCCTGCTGTGAAAGTTTGACATAACTGTAAATTATTTACATAACTTTTAAGTATAATCAGCATACAATTAAGTAGAGGGATAGTAATTTAAGAGTGTAGTTGATCATGAGACCAATAATTCAAACCCATTTAGAATATTGTAAAGATATTATTATAGAAAAAATTATAAAGACAACTGAAAGTTGTACTGACTTGTAGCTTACAAGATGAAAATGTATGTAAAATAACACATCATTGTAAGATCCTAATTCAAGATGACTTTCAAACTGATGATAATTCTTGACATCATAACAGCGCCCTTTATACCTACCAGACTACTCACAGAATAAGTGCAATTGTGAATCATGACAAGAACCTATTCCTGCAATATCAGGTGACAGAGCAAGGTCCGAGACTTGCAGTGTCCCACTGCTAAGTAATTGCATTCCTAAATCCAAAGGACAGCAGCAACCCAGCTATCCATAGTGCAAACTAAAAGTGAACAATGAAGAATGATACTGATCAAATGTTGGTCGAGTCCCCACCCCCAATCATCTAAGAATTTAAAATGTATTTTCTCAAGGTTTCCAAGACAAACATTTCTTGTAGCCCTTCCTCTCACATTGCACATTCAACCTTAGAATAGTATGTATTAGAATGCAAAGTACTTCCATTCAGGCATTCAGCCTGGAGAACAGAGCTTACAGTTATGAAACCGATGTGAAGCCACAAAGATGGCTTTCCTCTTTCTCTCCCCTCTCCTCCAGTAACGAGGATTTTGTATCACACACTGTGCTGGAGGTACTTGTCATAAACATTAGAAGAACTGAAGAAAATTTAGGAGTCAGTACCTCACTCCTCCCCATTTGCAGACATGAGGAACTACTGCAATTTAGGTTACAGCAGCATGTGACACCACCATTCAATTCTGCCAAAACTATGCTAGGGAGCTCTGGCAAAGAAAAAAGGTATGATGACTGAAATCTGCTACATCAAGGTTGAAAGATAAAAGTCAGCTTTCTTTTTATTCCCCCCACAAAGTTTAGTATCATTTTTCTACATTACAGAAACACAGTGAAAGACAAAAGTTAAACACACGGATGCTTGCTTCCCTGTTCATTTCAAACTGGTTACAAGTAACTTGTTCATCTAGTGGGCAATTAAGCTTGTAAAATTTAAAAGTACTAATGGCAACAACAAATTTAAAAGCATACACATAAAGCGCCTCTGTTTATACTGATAAAGGCTTTAATTACTAAGTAGTGATAGAAACCAAAACTGTTTTTTTATTACTTAGACTTAGTGATGGACATTTAAAATTCATCCGTATCACATCCGCAAGTGTGATTACCAAAAAGAATCTAGCCTGAGAAAGGAAATTATCTTTCTGCTATTAAATCACAGTTTGTATGTCAAAGTATAAATAAGGTAAAATCCCCAGCAAAAAATATAAAAAGCTGATTTGTAGGTGTACAAAGGAAGCACAAAGCAGCAATCTCCCTCAGAAAAAGAAATTATTTCTGTACTTTGTACACTCTGATATAAGCAAAAATTAGCATAGCATTTACTAGTACCCTTTAAAACAATATTTGTACAGCATTTGGTCTTTTTTAAAGAATAAACCACCACCAAACTGGAAACAGGTGAAGTCAGAAGAAAGCAAGGAAGGTAGGAGCTCAGCAGGTTTAGTCAGCTTAGGAGAGGATACTGCCTTGTCCCATTGTTACAATACACAGCTGCCTGGGTATGGGCACATTTCGTACATGAGAGAAGTTAAATATCTGGAGGCCCTCAAAGCTCAAGTACAACTTCTCAAGGTCAGATCTACTGGAACGGTGGATGAATTGAGACAGAAAGATTTATAGATGTGGCATTTTGTTCATCACAAGAGGCTATTAAGGAAACTTGGTAACCATGGGTGAGAAGCAAAGTCCCAACAGAGTAAAAAAAAAATGGTTAAGACATAAAACAAAGGGAAGAAACAAACAGCCAATTCTTATTACAGGATAAGATTAATAGGGGGGAGTGCCATAGGTCTTGGTATCGGACCACTGTTCCATAAATTTCCTTAAGAACTGAAGCGATGAAGAAACAAGAGCCGTGAATAAGAAAAAGGCAGTAACAGTGGAAAACGACAAAAAGTGAAGGCTTGATTCTGCTGCCACTGAATTGAAAAGCAAAATCTCATTTGGTTCCAATCTCAACAGGACTGGGTCTTTTTTGACCACAGCTAAGTTTAAGAATTAATATGAGCAACTCTAGGATTAATAATTAAGAAATAGGTAACTGGATTAGTAATACATAATGAAAGGAAATGTTAAAATACTTCTACTCAGCATTAAGATTCAAGTTATATGTAGCATTTTGATGAAAAAAAGCCCAACACAACCTGATGTAATGAAAGTGGAGTAATCTGATTCTATGTTTTTCTCCAGTAAAAACCCACTTGTTGTGAAAATAACTGGGAACAATACAAGAAGTCGTGCATGATTGCAATGCAAATGATGCAATGTCTTAAGCAATGCAATCAACGAAGTCAATAAAAACTTGCTTTCATGATTTATTTACTTAGATAAAGCTACAGCTGAGTATCAGGAATCTTATCTATGGAACACTCTGAAACAAGGACAGGAGAGATTTTAACGGTTTCCCTTGAGCATGTAGGTATTCTATGTGTGTACCTGTGTGTATTATTTTACCATGTAATTAGTCCAACATACTGACAAATGCAGTAAAAATGTAATTTAAGCAAGTTAGTAGTGCTAAAAGTTAACCAACATCATATTATTTATTGGAATTGATTTTTACTCCTTCCAGGCTTTGTCTATTTGACTAGAAGCTGTTCAAAGTAATACCTGTCAGCTTTCCCAGTTACAGTGCCTAGCATAATGGCACTGCCCATTCTTGAATGATCTTCCGTAAAGAACATCGTTGCTAATAATAAAATACTTACTATGTGTGACATGGGTAAGGCACTATGAATATAAAGACTTGATTAATTTGTTTAGTAATTGCCTGTCCTGAAGCCCCTTCCCAAACAAGCATGCAATTAATTCTATACTTTAATAGGAAGGGATCATTAGAGAACTTTTTATCTCATCAAGTTGTTATTAATTCTAGCTACCCTAAGGATTATATAGAAAACAAATTTACAAGATGATATTCTACGAATTTTTGGTATCGCCAGCTCATCTTGTCAGGAAACCACATGCTATTTGAGCAATCCCCCTGATTTTCATTATTACTGTCCCTAGAAACAAACAAAAACCCAACCAAACAAAAAACAAACACAAAAAACCTCGTCTAATGGGAATGTAACTACCATATCAAAGGGATGAAGATAGTTTTACGAGAGAGCACCACAGCAAGCCTTAAGAGATATATATAATTGGTGTTTTGGGGACCTTTTGTAATAAGGCTATATATATATATATATATATATTTAATAGAATAAAGAAGTCAGAGAAGTGTATAGGTAAAGTTCATGAACAAATCAAATACTTTTTACCACAAAGAGACTTTATAAAGTTTCCCTCACATCAAAGCCTTCCAACAAAGAGCAATGCCATACTGAATTTAACCATTCAGCACAGGACCTTAAAAAAGGTTCCTAATATTTCAGTGACAGGAAGAAAACCCCTTGTGCTACCAAATTATATCCAAATGTTTTAGAATTTGTATGCCTCAGCCTTAAAAAAAATTAAAAAAATAAGAAAAAAAAAAAAAGAAGAAACAAATTTCTAAGGGGTGGCTTCCTACTTAACAGAACTAAGCATGAACAGTACAAACTGCATGCATTTTTCTTCCAAAGCCTGAAGAGGATGACAGTGTGTGTATCACTTAGGCAAGAGATCCATTTTTCAGGATGTTACTTTACATAAGCACCAAGCATCCTGTAGTTAAATTAAGACAATGTAAAAATATCTAGCTCTCTATTACAGTACAAAGACTCACAAACCACGCAATTCTTCGATACATGTAGCTCCTACAAAAAAGTTATAACTACACTTACTTCAACACAGTGTCATTTTATTTGTTATTTGCCCTGTATTTCTAAAACATTAATAAAGTCTTGCAAATATGGAAAGAAATTATACCTATCTTATTAGCAAGATAGTGAATGTATCCATTTTCTACAGCAACCTAAAGCCATTATGAAGTAATGTACTCTCTGGGGCATAGCTTTGTAGAAAGCATTAGGGCCAAAGCGCCAATTCATTTTAGACTTAAGCCTACTCTAGTTGAAAGCAGCCTTTGTAATGAAAATTACCATTGACCGTAAACATGCCTGATCCTCTGCATATGAATAATACTCGCTAACACAACTGTTAGAATCAAACCATAAGAAATATAAAGTTATCAACAGTTTTTATAATCATACAATGAATAGGATGTAGATTACTTTTATTTGTTAAATATAAATTTAGCTATACAGAATATTTATAACACAAAGGTAGGCTGCCTTATAATAATTGATTGATGTCTCAGGAAAGTCAGCTGGTTTTACCATTTCTAGTAGACTTGTCTTTCTGCTGGACACAAGACAGACACAATACAGTATGAACATAAGAATTACTTACATGTAAGTAAAAACAGAAATTTGATGTACAGAATTTGGCATGTTATCCCAAGTAATGTCTCAGACTGATCATAAATTTTGCACACTTCACAGCCTTCTCTGGTGTACACATCCATCTTTCTGACTAGAGATTTTAATGGAAATGGATCCTTCTCACAAGAAAAGTTTGTGTAAGTGAGCACAGAGCATCAGAAAGAATGGTAACCTAATGAAAGACCACTTCCCATCTCCTCTTTTGCATCAAACCTCGACCAACTTACTAAACTTCTCCTATACAAATTTGGAAACCAAAGCAGCTGTGACATGGAAACCCACTTAAAAAAAAAAAAGAAAACCCAGTTGAGAAACCACCACCACACCACCTTTTGACAACTGAAACTTGAACAGAAAGATCAGACATTTTTGACAGAATGCTATCCTAGGCTGCTGTTGCGCTCTCTCCAGTGGCATGTTCTGGTTGAGAAACATGTTACACATCATCTACTCCAGCGCTCAGCTGCTACAAAAAGGGTTTAATCACTTGGAAATAACTTGCATATCTATCTGAGCTGCCTTCCAGCTGACATGATTGGATAGTTGCAGCCATCTTAACACAGCATATTTATCTCTCTCCAAAGCTTTTAGAAAGATTATCTAGCAACAGAGACAACATACATATCTGTCATCTCAAAGAAAACTTTTCATAGATAAAACTTACATCTACATGTTTAGAAGGATAAGAAATAACAAAGAAACAACCAAATCTTAAATCCTGCAGAAAACAGCCTTGCAGAAAATGCATCCTGATTGAAGAAAGTTCTCCTCTATTTTATAGCTGAGTAAATTTTTTGCAATGCAAACATTAGTTAATGCAGCAAGGCTGTAACAAAAACAAGCCATTAATTTGTAAAAGAGTAGTTAGGTGGGAACACCTACCATAAATAAAGAGCCTATTGTGTTAGGCTGCATATCATGGTATTTATAGCTTGACCACAAATGCAAGTGTGTTGAGTCTTAAGCTTCCCCACCCTTCTTTTCGTAAATCAGCAATGTTTTGCAGTCTATATCAAGGATTTCTTAAAATAATCTGACTGGTTTCTATCTATTACAAGATCATCAAAAAGTCGCAGAACATATAAGCAATATGTCAAGTGTTACTCTAGCAAGACAAGAATAGGTAAGTGAAATCAAAGAACCAAATCCTGCTGTTCATGACACCACTGTAAGTCAAGAGAAGCTCCCTGAAAGCCATACCTGACACAAGTTATCAGGCTAGAAAATTTCAAACTTAATTCTCTTGATCTTATACATTACTATTCATTTACTGTAGCTTGAGTTCAGGCTTGGCAATCAACTACTCAGTACTTAATATTACAATAAAAGGACGGCAAGCAGCATGCTACTTGGTAGAGACTACAAAGGAGTCTTTCTGCCTGTCTACTTTCTAGTCAGCTTATTCCACTCACCTAAGAAATGTATTGCAATCTTCCCCCCCGCCCCACCAAAAGGTGGCTCTGCAGAAAGTCTGAAATACAGTTCAGCATATACTGAAACAATGGACATAAGACAACTGAGTCCATTCTCTAAAAAAAGACGATTTACATTTTTTATTTTTATTAAAAAAATCTTCAAGTGAACTAAATTGGCAAAAAGTCTTACAGGTTAAAACAAACAAACAGCCAATCCACCCAAACAACAGCCAAAGGAAAAAAAAAATAGCAATTTTGAAGAACATAGAACTTTTGCTCCTTATATAGGGACTGTGTAAGGAACAGCTGCATCAAGTATTCTTAAGGTTAAAAATACTAAAATAACAAATTCATACACTAGGCATTCACATACAACAAGTTTATGAACATGTGTATGCATATAAATACATGGTAAAAGCAGTAATGAACATTTTATAGACTTTAAAAGTTTTTTTTTGTTTTGTTGTTTTTTTTTTTGTTTTTTTTTTTAAATCTTTTTGCTGATGATGCTGAGTTGCTAAGACTTTTAAGCTAATATTGCAGCTCAAATGACTTTGGGTACTCCAAAACAAGCATTACAAGCACTATCTATTCAGTTAGTGTTTCTGGATGAAAAACCAGTCCTATTAAAATCAAAGGCCAACTCCTACTGACTTAAGTGGCTTAATACACTCTAAAATTCACAGCTCCCATTTTGCCCTCGTTTATACTCATTTAAATCCTAAACAATTGCTCCGAAGTCAGTACCACTCATGGGATAAAGATGAAAAGAGCATAAGGGTCATTTTATTTTACAGCTTAGCTTGATACTTGTGTGACTGATTAACTCCAGTGTGACAGACAAAGAACGTAAGTGCCTTTGATTTGTATGTTTATGTAAAATAACGGAAAATCTGGGATATCAAATTGACCCATGATAAAATTGCATTATGAAAGACTGATTGGAAAGAGTATTCATGTTTTAGAATATGCTATGAATGAAAGAGGCTTCTGGAAAGACTGTAGGAAGAGACAGAAACAGATGGTCAAATATTATGCCAAAAGAATCTGAGTCTTTAACCACGAGACAACTCTTTAACTAGTTTTTATTTCTTGTAAAAGTAATGTCAACTACATACAAAGAAAACTATTCAAAAAACCCCAGAAAAATCTGGTCAAGTATGCAATTGTCATTGGTGTGTGTATGGTACATGTTCACCTTTTTGTGGCGCACCTTCCAGGCACTCTTTGCTACATCTCGTGTTTTGGGAAAGTTAACAGTCTCTTTCTCTGTTATGTATAATACAGCATTGTCAGTGCTCTGACAACACAGAATTGCTGATATTAACCCCCCCTATGCTCACACGATCCTATGCTGACTTGGAAGAATGGCCTTTAATCATTTAATAGTTTGGCTTTTTTGAACCATTAGCAAATCGACCAATTACATGAATTTGGAATTCAGAATAGTATAAACCTGATATTCCTACATACAACTAAAAGGAGTATTCCGCTGCAAGCCAAGTATGGGTTTATACCATCTACAGTTCAGTAAAGAAGAAAAGCCTTTTTCCCTTTTCTCAAACAACTGAGGGAAAATAAATTCTTTGCTTACCCTGTGAAAAAAAAAGGGGGGGGGGGGAGGGAATCCTTATTTCAAATTTCATAGACACTTTCATGTCTAAGTTCTCATTGCAGGAGCATGTTCTGGTTGGCCTCTAGTCTTGTTTTGCTAGGACCAAATGCAACAGTTTTCCTCAATTATCACTAGCATTAACTCAGACAACTAACATGGTCTATAAGGACTTCTAATTTTTTCCCCATGTTCACATTTTAGAAAACAAATTCTTTTAAGAGTTTAACCAGTTCTATTGCAGAACTTCTCACTGCACAATTGATAATAAATGTAAATTATAAAAAAAAGTTAATTTCCCTTTGTACTTCCATATTTTCAGGCAAATTTTTTCCCCCTCCTAAAACCATATTAGAAGTGTCATACACATTTGTATAAGCAACAGCCAAACACGTGTGTTTGTTAAACTTCAATGTAATGTCACCAAGCATTGGCTTTCAAAAAGAAAATAAACTAAAAAAAAAAAAATAAAAAAAAAATAAAAATCAAACACCAGACTGATGCACTGCCAGGGTTTAACAGTGCTTGAATGCTTTCAACATACACACAGGCCATGTGTCCCTGCAGTCACAAGGCACAAAGTTCAGAGGCCTCCTAACTACCACAAAGCTGAGACCCCTACACAGGCTTTCAACTGCAACAGGTGCTGCTAACACAAAAAAACCAAACCCAACAACAAACCCCAAACCCAAAAACAACCCTTCCAGTAAGATTAATTCAGGCTTCAAAGTCCACTTTAAAGAAAAGCCTGCTCTCAAGCCTCATAAAAAAACCCCAACAGCAAAAACACCAAACCACCGAATAACACCCTGGGGGAAGCAGGAGGAGAGCTGTGTAGTCCCAAGCAGAAAAGCACCTGTTCTCCAGCCTGCCCTGCTGCAGGGCAGCAGGAAGAGCCCCAGCAGCTCCCGTTTAACAGGACGACGAAGATTCACCCGATGCCGAACAGGCCTTGGGAGGAGGGCAAGCTCAGCGCGGGCAGCCTCGGTGGCAGCCTGAAGCCCCGCCTGCCCTGAGGCGAGCCCGGGCGTGGGCCGGCCTGGCCTCGCAGGGAGCCCCCGCCACCTCACGGCGTCTCTCACTCAGAGGGAGGCAGCTCCGCCGCGAGGCGCGGCACTTACCGAGCCCCAGCACCGGAATGCTCCGGCCATTGGCGAGCGGNAGGGCGCCCCGGCTGATCCCCGTTTCCCTCCCGTGATAGGTGGCGGCGGCGGCGGCGCTGGGCCTGGCGGCCCTAAGAGCCTCCCCAGGCATGCTGTATCTGGTCGGGCTGGGCTTGGGAGATGCCAAGGACATCACGGTGAAGGGGTTGGAGGCGGTGAAGCGGTGCCGCAGGGTGTACCTGGAGGCCTACACGTCCGTCCTCACGGTGGGCAAGGAAGCGCTGGTAGGTGTGGGCGCTGCTGGCACGGCACACCACGACCTAAGGCCTCTCCAGCCGAGGGTGAGGGGGGCACTGGGGCCTGTAGGTCAGTAATGTCAGCTGGAGAAACGAGTGGTGCATGTCCTCGGAAAAAGTATGTTCGTCATCTTCACGTGCTGTATTTTATAGGAGAAATCATTTCACTACCTTGTGAGAAGACTGGAACAAAAATTAATTTTCCTTCCTACAAGTAATATTTGTGTTTTCATCTCAAATTCTAACAACATGGCAATCCGGAAATGTTGGAGAACTCGGGTCAGAAAAATACCTGATCCACTGTTGAAAAAACAAACCACCAACCAAAAAACCCCAAAGAGCAGACATACCAGAAAAATACATGTTTTGGAACCTTGAAGCTCTGCGTCAGCCTGAGGTGTTATGGTGCCTGCTGGGAGTAATAATCTGAGTGTCTCAGGTTCCCATGTTTCCCTGTGGACCAGGCTGTCTCACCACGTTGAGGCTTCCAGAACATACACACTTCAGCCAGAAATGGGCTGTTGAACAACATGGAGATAAGCTTTTGGTTAGCAAACACACCACTTA
>VXBL01007290.1:310226-332265 GCA_013400195.1 Aramus guarauna | reverse complement strand
CGCCGCGGCCATGCTTCACGGCGGCGGCCCTGGCGCTCCCTGCCGCGCGAGACTACGCCTCCCGGCAGCCCCTGCGGCCGCCGAGCGCCACAAAGCGCGGAGGGGGCGTGGCCGGTGGCGGCGGCGCGGCCGGCGGGAGCCAGGTGGGAGATGGGCCGGGGGCGGCGTGATGGGNTGGAGAAACGAGTGGTGCATGTCCTCGGAAAAAGTATGTTCGTCATCTTCACGTGCTGTATTTTATAGGAGAAATCATTTCACTACCTTGTGAGAAGACTGGAACAAAAATTAATTTTCCTTCCTACAAGTAATATTTGTGTTTTCATCTCAAATTCTAACAACATGGCAATCCGGAAATGTTGGAGAACTCGGGTCAGAAAAATACCTGATCCACTGTTGAAAAAACAAACCACCAACCAAAAAACCCCAAAGAGCAGACATACCAGAAAAATACATGTTTTGGAACCTTGAAGCTCTGCGTCAGCCTGAGGTGTTATGGTGCCTGCTGGGAGTAATAATCTGAGTGTCTCAGGTTCCCATGTTTCCCTGTGGACCAGGCTGTCTCACCACGTTGAGGCTTCCAGAACATACACACTTCAGCCAGAAATGGGCTGTTGAACAACATGGAGATAAGCTTTTGGTTAGCAAACACACCACTTACGGAAGGAGACAGTAGTAAAAATGTACAAATTATAACTCTGATGGGTTCCCTGGTCATGGAAAGGTAGAGTTTAAATCTTGAAATAATAGCAAAAGAGGGCTTATGTACCCAAAGAACAGGGATCTCACCTCCAAATAAGCTGTGGAGTACTATACAGAGATGCTATCTGGGTCTTGGATGCTGTATAGCCACAGCATACTTGTATGTACATAAAGCACATGAGACTTTTAGCTTGTAGTCAGCATTATGTGGTTTCCAGATACAAGCTAGGCTAGAATATTTTGGGGCATCTCTGGTATATCTGCTGTATTTTGAAATGAAGATATACTCCCATGTTTGTTTTTTTTTTTTTCAATACACTGAAGCAATCTGAATTGAAATTAATCCATTTAAAACAAAATGGGGGGGGTGTTTTGTTTTTTGGTGGTGGTGGTTAGTTTGAAAATTGCAAAATAGAAATCATTGCTTGGATATTTTTACTTTGCACAATCTGCATTTGCTATTAAAAATGATGGATTCCTAGCCAGCTGAAAATAAAACATTGAATAGTAGAAAAATGCTGAATATTTTTGGCGTGGTTATGTTTTGGGGTTTGTTTGTTTTGCTTTTTATTGGTTTAAATCTGTTGGAAACCTTGAAGTCCAAAAGATGAGGTAATTGGGAAAAATGATCAATAAAAACAAAGTAAAACATGCTGTTACCTGAAACTGCCTAAGAGGCAATATAGGAATTAATCACCAAGTGTTGATAATATATCCCAGTTTACAGACCAGATTACTAAACAACTGTGGAATGGTTTGTTTAGTAATCTGGTCAGTCTCTCCTAAGCAGTATGAAAAGTTATGGGAATAACTACACTACGCTAGTGTTGGTTTTGTGTCTGATTTGATGTCAGTATTATAACATACCTGAGCAGTTAGGCTCAGACATGTGAGAGGGGATGGCTTATAGTAGGATGACTGGTTAACTATATCTAGAGTCTACCTAGGTACCTTCAGTATGCAGGTGTGACTGAGCTACTTTTGGAGCAGCTCCTCAACTGATACAGAAGGCATAGAAAAACAAGTCAGTATCAGAATAATATGCTTGACTAATTTTTCCTCAACTTAGGAGCTGCTTTATGGGAAGCTCAGGTGTTCTTGCAAGGGGAGGCAGGCTTCTCCAAGACATGGGCCAGACTGCTGAGGACAATAATAAAGTTGGCCTTTCCAGTGTCCATTGTCTGTGTTCCTGGGTAAGTACCCAGAGAGATACAAAAACACTCCCAAGTGTCTTATTTTCTTATTCATTTCAATTTCTAGGAAGAGTTTTATGGAAAAGAATTGATTTTGGCTGACCGAGAAACAGTGGAACAGGAAGCAGATATAATTTTAAAAGAAGCTGATGTTTGTGATGTCGCATTTCTTGTAGTTGGTGATCCTTTTGGGTAAGACAAAGCAACATTTTAATTATTACTGTAGCTTGATCACTCTTTTTTTCAATAGGTAGGAGCCATACTCCATAACTAATTCTTTATGAAGAAGCTGGTTTTCAGAGCAGAAGCACAGTTTATGTCTCTGTATATTTTTATTGCATTAAAAATACACATGCAATTCTTT
This sequence comes from Aramus guarauna, assembly GCA_013400195.1. NCBI lineage: Eukaryota > Metazoa > Chordata > Aves > Gruiformes > Aramidae > Aramus > Aramus guarauna. Next base: position 330,009 of record VXBL01007290.1, on the reverse strand, counting down.
ACACTTTATCTTGTTTCGGAGTTTCCTTGCCAAGATATCCCCCCTTACAGATAGGAATGTGGACCCGCCAGGATGTATAAATTTTTCCTTCAGCAGTCACTTATTTCATTCTCCATGCTAGATTTTACAGAGAATATTTTGTCCCAGGATTTATCTGCTAACAGAAGAAATTATAGGATATCACACAATTAAGAAATGTGCTATGTTTTGAGAGAGTATTCTTTTAATTGCTATTTGTACATTTGCAGCTTTTATGCTCAGTTTTTTAGAATGACTACTGATTATTGGTTGTACAGTGCTTCTGCTTTGATGTATGCTAGTGTTTAAAATCACTTACGTTGTTATAAATGTCTTCTCATTTTGGTTTATTAAGCTTTTTGTTTTCAATTTTTATTCCTGCTGAAGAGTATAGTCTTTTTCTATCACCAGAAGGATGTCCTTCTGTCTTTTCAGTCAGGCACCATCAGTCTGTAATGTCAAGCCATAAAGAAGAGCTCTTAGTCTCCAGCTGGTGAATCAAGATTTATGCCACAGTGTTAGGGGGCACAAATAAAATCAAATCATTGAGCACCCTATTTGTGCGTGAAAAAATAGAGAGTTTATGAAAAATAGGAGCAGTGTGCATATCTGTCAAAAAATGGGTAATTTATGTAAATACAGGTTGTTGGGAATTAGCAAGACTGTTACACTAAACTAGTACTTATGGGCAGATGATGCTGTATTTCAGAAATATTAATTACACTTCCAATGCATGTTAACATTAAAATTAGGATTCACGTAGAGTGTAGAGCTACATTACCTGTACCCTTGTATTGTGATCCAATGACTGATATAAGTAAATAGACAAAAAAACCCCAACAAAACCCCAAACCAAACACCTACATGTATTGAAATGTAATTGCTACTTGTAAGAAGTATCTTGATCTGCCCCAGTTATCATTAGTTTCAATGGCAAAATACTTCAGTTCTGATTAACAGACTGCATCGTTGTAGAGAACTACCCTTTTTTTGAATGAGTTGCTTCTAAGTGTTTATGTTCTTAGCTCTTAATATTGCAGCTAGAACTGCTCTCCTATGCCCACATAGACCCCATAAGGATTTAGGGGTTCATGAGGTTACTAGGAAAGAGTACTTAATGTTTCTATCCTAAAAGAAGCCATATGGGAGAACAGAAGCCATGTGACTGCAGCTGATCATAGAGTTTCAAGTGTATTTGCAGGTAAGAAGAGCACTTAGGAGCTTTAGGAAATCTCAGGTGTTGGTGATTAATGGTTAAAGTGATAAACAAGCTGTGCCAGTGGTGTTCTCTGGAAGTTTTTATCTGCATATGTGGTTACAGCCATGGGTGTGGTAGCAGGAACCTGACAATTTTTGTAATATATTGGAAAGCCCACCTTCATCTAGCCTGGTGCTAACATTTGTATTATTACTACCCATGAAACTTAAAATCTGTATCAGTGACAGAAAGTACTAGTATAGCTCTGGGTGCAGAGGGCTGACTCCCTGAAGCCTTTGCTGGTATTAACTGGGTGCTCAGGAGGGCACTTCTGCTTTTAGCTACAGTCATTACAAACAGATCTATTGGGAGAAAATACTAGCTGGAGCAAATTTCAATGAATAAAGCCAGCTGGTCCTTTAGTCAGAATTAGCATAACCACAAAATCGTCTAGTGCCTCCTTGTCCTGTGTATGTGAAGGGAATAATACAAGGCTGTAAAACTAGTGCCCTCTTCTCTTAGAGCAGGCATTCTTGAATCACCTTTGCTTAGGGGAGGCAGGAGCATGGTTTGTTTACTAACCAAAGCAGCGGTTTAGATCACTTTACTGCATTCTCCTAGGTCTGGGAGCCTGTTTGTATCAGGGTCTCTGATTTCCCAAATTCAGATTCCTCTATTTCTTTTTTCCTCCAGTGAAATTGATTTCTTTTTTTAAATGATTGATCCTTACCTTACAGCCTTGCCAGCTGCTGCCACATTTGTGTTTCAGTCAGAAGCACCTGATCTGCTGATTGGTGCTAGTCAGACATGCAGTGTCAAAATTATCAAACTGAAAACCAGGGGCATTCAGTTAGGGTAAAACTAACTAGGCCAGGGTGAAAACAGTCTTTCTATTTAATTATTCCAATTGGCATATACTATTTCTTTCTTTGCTTCCTTCTTTAGAATAGCCATACAGAAATGTATGTTACATCTTGGTAATGAGATGTTCAGGTTTGATAAATTTAGGCAAAGGGTAGTCGCATTTTCATATTTCAGATGGAAAATTGAGTGCCTAGCATGTATGTAAGTATACATACAAGCAAGATACGTATGTAAACATCATTGCAGTTCAAAGATTTGCTGGATCTCTGTATATTTACTATCTCAGAAGGTCTCTAATCCCACTTGTGTTCACTACAAGCCCAGTAATTCTTGCATCAGTCACTGCAATGTGTTTATTGAGCATTAGACCTGGAGCCAAATTTAGCTCAGTTCTAAGCTTAACTAGAATTTTCTTAATGATTTCAGAATAAACTTGATTACTCCAACTTAGACCTCGTTAATTTGAATAATTTGGCTTAAATGTAAGAAAAAACATCCTAAGGCTAAACTTTTGTAAGTACTGTATGCCGTTTACCTCAGTCTGTTCATAGTTCTTGTTTGAGTGTCTTGCTTTCCTAGCGTACGCTGGTGCTGATGGCAGAAGGTCTGGCAGTGCAGCAAGTAAAGAAATACTGGAGTTTTGTTGAAGTCTGTGCCAAATAGAGTTGACCTTTACAGTTCAACAGATGTCCAACAAACACCTGCAGAGGACAAAAGATAAATGGAACTTTCCTTTTCAAACACCTGCAAAAGCTACGTAAAAAAGTAATAGTTGTGTTGGTGTTACAGTTTTAATGATGCCAGACAGCTGCAAAGAACCATAACATACTGAGGACACCTGTATTTTCGGCTAGGAAAGATAACATATGGAACCGTTATTGGAGTTTTTACTTTCCCATAACAATTACTCAAGTTATTGTTGCCCTTTCCACACCTCTGCATAGTTGTAAAGGGCTTAATTTTACTTTGAAAACGAACTACAATGCTAGTAACACTATCCTTTCATTCTTTAATTCCCTTCTCTTAACGCAGGGCCACGACACACAGTGATTTAGTACTACGTGCAGTAAAATTGGGGATTCCATACAAGGTCATTCATAATGCTTCAATAATGAATGCAGTGGGCTGCTGTGGTTTACAGGTAACCTTTTCTGTATATATGCTATTCCACAACTACAAAACTTAGAATTGGTGAGGTCTTCTGCTGTAGCAGTGCATGTTGCAATCTGAAGTTTGAAGTTCTGTAGGAATTGCACAATTCTGTTGTCAGAATTTGTTTACACTTCCTTTTCAGCATGCTACACACCAGCAAAAGTCCCTTTTGATGAGTGCATGCGTAAATTATTGTGTAAATAACACTTCTAGTCTTCTCTGCTCTCGTTCACTTCTGCCCCAGGACACTTTGATATTTAAGTTATTTTACAGATAAAGCTTTGCTCATGTTGGCTTCCTTCTACTACTGATGGTCACCTGAAAAGTTTATTCTTAAATTAGGTTGTTACCACATTGAGAAATAGGCTGGTCTTGTCATAAAAGGAATACATGCACAAACCTGACTATATGCCCAACGCAGATCATAACTAATTCCAAAGTCTTGTATATCATGCGTTTTTCTCTCTGAGGTTGACCAGTCTTCACTTTCTGCCCATCTGCAGAGAGAGGAGAGATTTGTCTAGTCAAGGGTTAGAAGAACAAATGACAATTTTTGTGCTTCTTGAATGGCTGAAGTAGGAAAGGTCTAGTGTCCCTGAAGAAAATACTTTGCTATTTTATTTTACACATGGATAGGTCCATTATTACTTTTCCTGCATTAAAAATGTTACGGCAATGTATGTATCATAACTAATCACATAAAAATTAGCTGAGGCTTCCCCCTCTTTTTTTCATTCCTTACTTTAACATAGAACCTGCCCTCTCAATGTTCAGAGTGGTTCTCTGTGTATGGGAACCCATAAACCAAGCTCCCACTGTACCAAAACCAAAAGCAAGCACAGGAATTTAAGTGTACTGCAGACAAGAGTTGAAGGTTTGAACAGTAAGTTATCATCAGGGAAGGAGGAAGCATTCCTTCCCAGCTTAACATAAAAGATGACTATTTTTTAAATTTCAACAAACAAGTGATACCTTCACATTTACACTGACAAACACCAATAGCCTTATTGCAGTGCTGCCCAGGGGCTGAAAATTTGTTGCAATAAGTTGGGTATTATGTCTGGCTTTGGTCACATCCGAATGGTTTAGAAATGCAGGAGCCCCGATCTGGCAGTTCAGCAGCACTGCATTGACACCTATTCTGAGAGGTGAATGCTAATGCTGAAGGGAGTGCAGCCTGGGATTTGCATTCTTTGTAATTCTTCCTGTGAGCCCTTTCTTAGTGATACCTGCCTATTGCTGTAAGACTTGGGCAAAATTATCTTTTAGGAAGGAAATGGGCTCCTTGATGTCTAAAATCTATATGTACAGCAGACAGATGGCAGCTGTCGCATGACTGCACTTGCTAGGGTGGGTAACCCAAGAGTTGAGGCCCTTTCCCCTTCTGGCTTCATGGTGATGCAAAATTTGCTTCTGCTGTCAAGCTGTTGACAAGCAGTTTCTACTACTTACTGTCTTTTTACTGTTCTTTTACATTCATTAGAAAGGAAGATGCAAGGCTCATATTCCCAAAGAGAACAGGAAACTAAGTCTTCTGAAAGTTTGCTTCCTCCACAGCTCCAGCTAGGCATAGGAAAGAGGAGTATAGAGCTTCTAGGTTAATTGAAAAAAAGCAGAAAACTAACTGGGAATATATTGCAAACAGGTTTTTCACATATGCAGCATTTTGGAGATTACTTTACTATTTCCTTATCCCATGCTGAAGGGAACAGCCCACAAAGGAAATGTGATGTTATTCACTCTGGCGTTAGTCCCCGTTTCCATTCTGGCTTGGGAGGGGTTGCCTTCTTAGAAGTCAACATTCCTGTTGTTGTATAAAGCCTTTTAGGAAATAGCGATCGTATTGTATTACTGGACAGACTATAACCAGCTATGTGTTTAACTTTTCATTGCTCCTTACAGACATAAACAGCAAGTGAGAGGTATCTTACAAAAAAGCAGCCTGTAATTTAATTAGAGTTGTGGTGGGACTTTGTAATTGCTTTCAACAGTCTTTACGTTCGTGGCTGTCTCCTGCCATCAATTTAGTTTTGGAGTTACTGTGTTTCAAGTATAGCAGGGATTCCTCTTTTGCTTCACCACAGAAAAGGCTTGGCTTTTTCTCTTGTTTTAATCTGATTGTGATAGAAAACCTCTTTCTCTCTTACTAGAGAAAAACAGGAAACACCTTTATATGCTGTTCTGAAAGCCATGTGCGTAGTGAGCTGTAACTGCTGATTAGGCTCTCCGTAAAATGCAGCTACAGCCCAGTCTGTTCACAAAAGAACACGTCTCTTGTCATCAGAGCAATGTTTCTGTGCAGCCAGCAACATTTGGGTAGTTCTGCTGCTTTCCTGTACAGTGAGTTATTGAAGTCAGTAGAGCATTAGTGATGGCTTGTTACCTTCAATTCATAGCTATATTTCTTTTTACTGTCTTCTTTTTTTACTGTCTTGCCTATTTAACAGATTCAGTGCAGCTGTTTTGAAGGCTGCACAGATGAAGACTGTATTTGTACAAAGAACAGGATTTTTTAGTTTTGAAAATTAAACTTTAACTTGTAGGAAGCTCTCAGATTGATACAATGAGCTATAGCTATTGTGAGTATATAACTTAGCAAAGTATTAGTCTGACCAGGCATAAGGCACTATGACTTGCCGTGGCTCTTTTACACTGTTCTTGCTGTGCTTCACTGTGTCAGATTTTTTTTTCCAAGGCTCAAGAACATATTTTCCCTCAAAAACAAATGAATATGGGGAGGGTGGGTAGAAACCAGGAAGAATGCCTGTGTGTAAGTGCCTCTTAGCGTGGTTTGCAGGTTCACATATCTTGGCTGGAACATGGGTATGTTGATCGCTCTGACAACTGTTATAGTGGGGAACAACCACCAGCGAAGAAAGTCATGCAGCTTGGTATCTATGCACACTGCCAGGGAGTGGGGACAGAAGTCCCTAGCGGAAGGCCAAAATTTTCAAAGAGCACTGCTAGTAGGTGGTAACTAGTGAGGCAGTTCAGCTTTCCTCAGCAGCAGCTGACTCCAGTTCTGTAGTTTTGGCAAGCTTAGTATTTTAGATAACGGGCTTACCTCTGTTCTACCACTGCTCAGCTACCCTGAGAGCAAGACGTTGCCTTGGCTCTACACCTGGCTAGGATTCAGCATTGCAAGCTAAGAACAAAGGGAGAGCCTAGCCTGACTTCCATGGCTTTATCTGTACCCACACTCAGTTTTTCAGAATGGGGCTGATTGCTAAGGCTTTTAGCCTTAGAATAAAGAGACAGAAAACTCAGGGTCTCTAATTTACACCTTTTTCATTCCTTCCTAATCTGCAAGACATCTTGGTTAGTTTGGGAAGGTCACTGGCCGGAGTGGTGCTCTCTGGACAGAATTCTGTCTGACTCGGTTCTGGTAATGTATCTTTGAGGTAGCAGCATGGATGACCAAACGCACAAGGAAGACTCTGCATCAAACTGACCTGTGATGCATGTGAAGGACTGGTGCAGCTTGAAATGGCTTGAGATAATGACATTACTAAAAAAAAAAAAATAAAAAAAAATTGAGAACTGAAGTCCAAAGCTGGAGGCAAGATATGGGATGAGACAAAAGACTAAAATGAGCAAGTAATTTCTAGGAGAATGGCGTTACGAGTTTTGAAAGCATTAACTTTATATTTTGATAGGGTAGCTAGGAAAAAAAGTTGTTATGGCAAAGACCTGCCTTTCTTTTCAGACATACCCACTTTCCACCTGAGTAACTTCAGAACAAACATCTGCATGTCCCTTTGTTTCTTTCAGTGACTCATCTCAATTTTTTTTTGTTTGCAGTCCAGTTAATTCTTGCAAGACAACTGCAGTTATGAAATAGCTTTGTCTTTTTGCTACTAGTTGATCACTTAAATGCAAAAGCAGTGCTTACTGTATTATTCTTGAGTCTTTACTGAACAGGTGAGTAGATTTTCAGCACTAAGTAAAAAAATATTATTTATAGATAAGGAAGCTGAAGGATGCTATCATTACTTGCTGTGCTTATAGTCAAACAGAAAACCTGGAGTAGCTGCAGGAGTGAAACTCTGAGTTCCACCCTCTCTCTGTGCCCTAATCTTCAAAAATACTCTTTGCTCTAATAGGAGGGGTTCTATGCAAAATGTTTTTTATTCACTGACAGTTAAAATAAACTGTTTTCCATCACTGGTTGGTTTTCTCACTTACTACCAGCTTCTGAGCCTTAAATCAGTGCTGGGCACACTATTTTGTTACTCACAATTGCTGTTCAACTTAGTGCCATTTGTCACTAGCAAACATAACCCAGAAACTTCTATTTAATCAGAATAGAGTTTTTTCTCTATTTAGGTATCTTCATTTCAGGTTAGTAACCCAAATGACCAGGGTGGAAAGGAATCATTGTTTGATATTGCTGGGAAGAGTCATAGGAGATTATTAAAGATAAAGTGACATTACCTTGGAGGGAAAATCCTGTCCTGTTCAAGTTTGCTTGGAGTCTTTCAGTCTTTTGATAGCTGAATTTCCTAAGTGCTGATACAGGAGGCAGCCAAGAGAAAAAGGTGTTCTTCCCTTCACCTGCTTTTATGTGATTTGCCTCAGCTGCCTCCTGAGGACTGCAATCATGTGGAGCGGGCTTCCCTTAGCTAAACATCCTTTTGTTCACAGTTCCTTTCTCTCTGGCAGGTACTAAGGGAGGGATTTGGGACAGCTGAGCCAATGTGCTGGCTTGCAGTACAAAAAGGAGTCATAGCCCATGTGTGTGAATGGTTAAAACTTTCATTTCCATGTGAAGGTTCTTATGAGAGGCATTCAAAGTTGCTAAAGGTCTGTAGTACTCAGTAAGATAGTGTAGAGGGCTAGAGCTAGGCTTGTGGTTGTTTCACATGTCCAATTACAAGCAAAAATGAGGCTTGACTGATTCTTGCTACCTATTTGTTGATTGTCCTACTTGCTAAGTTGTTCTCTGGCAATATATAATATAAAGAACAGTGGGAGCCCTTTAATCTGATGTATGTGGTCTGGAGGGTTGGTAACTCATTATGGATAAGGGGAAAAATCTGACTTGTCAGGTTCCTTTTTCTGAGGATGAATGTTGCATAGCATCACATCAAAACTTTTATGACAAGGATAAACAAAACATGTCTTAGCTTCTCTGTGTATATTCATTGGGATTTATCAAGAAGCAACCTGGGATAATGCAAGGTGCTCTACAGTTTCCAAATTCCATTGAGGAATAGCCTTAGGAGAAAAAGCTTCTTGGTGTCTGTCACTGGGATGTGATCAGGCCATGCACTATCTTCATTTGTGGAACCTGTCCTGTGAAAACTATCTGTAGTGTAACCTGTGACCATCACAACAGAGAACATAGCTGAGTATTGTTTCAGTGCTACAGAGTTTACAGGTATTTGCATGTGTATATAGGTGCCAGGTCTGAAAAATGTAATGCTAAGACTCCTTTTTACCTTCTTACCCTGACATGTATCCAGTTCTGAAGCTGTTTGAAATTTTAGGAGAGGAGGTAGGCTCATAAGTGAAGAATTGCTTTGTCACCATTGCAGCTGATACAGCAGTAATTCTGGGAAAGATGCTGTAAAAATAAATGTCTGCATTTTGAAATGTTTACTTCTTGGTTTCTCTGCAGCTGTTGCCCTACTGACTTTTTAATATTATCTCGCATCTTCTCTCCTGCTTGCTTTAGTACTTTTCAGAGGGGATGGGGGATCTTCCTTTTTTAATTTCCCTATTTAGTCTCAGCTTGTTCCTTCTTTTTATGCCCTGTATTTTTGTGGTGATTAGCTACACCAGTATTGTGAGGACTGTTGATCTGGACAGCTTCAGGTATCTGATGATGTCATTCAGACTGGCCATTAACAAAGTTGCTCAGTAGTTTCATTGAAATTTCACTTGCATGTAGGCTTTCCAAGCTGCGATCATGGTACAGCACTTTTTCTCTCATAGTTTATTCTGTCCTCTCAATTAGCAGTCCATTCTGTTTATATAAACAACAAGTAATATAAGAAATATCATTAATAGAAGGGTTAAAAATACTGTGAACAGGCACCTCAGTACTAAAAATTGTCAGACATTCTTTCATATTATGTTTGTAAATAAATTTGGAAGTTATAGCTTGTTCTGAGGTGATGAAAGTACGAGTTGAAGAACTGCTTTGTGCAATATTTTGTGAGAGGCAGAGAACTCGAGCAGACACAGCATTGCCTCGGAGTAGGAGGTCTGGCTTCCTTTCCTGACTTCAGCTATTGCATTGCAAAATTTAAGTGCACAAAGCTTTGCTTAAGCCAATTACTACTTGGACGGGGGGTGGCGGCGTATTTCCAAAGACTGAGGTCTTTCAAAATGACCTTTTGAAATTTTTCTGTGAAGTTTTTGAGCATTAGGGAGAAGGTAAGAAGGTTAGTTTCCAAGCTGACAGCCTGAAATGTCTGTCCAACCGTTTCACTGAGTCCCTTTGAAATTCTGGTGCTTTTGTGCTCGAACAGAATGTAGGCACTCTTAACAAATCTGATGATTAGTACAAGTGTGATGCTTGAGATGTTTTAGCTTGTACAGAACAGATCTTGCCCACTCCTAAACCCTAGCTGCTCAATGTCGAGTGCAGCACACAGAAAACCGCTGTGAAACTTCATTTGCGGTTGCCTCTCTCTAAAGCTGTGCCAGCAATCGTACAGCACGATTGTTTCACTGACAATATACAGAGCTCTTCATTTGCTTACTGAACTTCTTAACAATCTCAAAGCATGAGGTTAATCCTTAGTTGTGTTGTAATACACCTTGATTAACAAACGTGTCAGTTTTACTCCAACAACTGTGATTTCTGGAATTTTGGGGCCCTATTCAGTCTTTTATGGTTGGTGGAAAGAATCTTATTTAATTTCAGTGGGCTCTGGGTCTAGTGGACTTACTGTCCTCTGTAACTACTGAATCCTTAGGATAGTGGAATATTTGGTATTTACTGCTCTCTCTGCAGCAAGGCTTTTCTTGAAAGTCTTATACTTCATGCTGGATTTCAAGAAGTAGAAATTAGAACACAGCACAGGAAACTGCATTAGGAACAAATTGAATCTGCACGAGGTACAGGGAGAGTTAAAAAGTAATTGTGATATAGGTATGTGTTGCTTCTTTAATGCAGGCTTGCTCTGATGGAAAAGCAGTACCTATGTTTGCATAAATGTCACACTTCCACAGAGATCAAATGCTGGATGAGAACGAAATATTTGTTTGTGTCTGTAGAAGTGCTTGTAAGGTAATTGGTTACAAGTAGTCAAGCACAATAGGGGTATCCATTTATTGCTTCACTTTCACAGCATTCATAGATTGTTGGTGTACCAGAAAGTTTCCAAACTAGTATTTTCTCCTTTTTAATTTAAAGTAAAAATATGTATGGAGTAATGCTAGGAAATCTATTCTTTAGAAGTTTAGTTAGTCGAGGGGTATAAGTTGCAAAGGCATTTCTAGGAGGTTAATAAAATATGCCCCATTCTACCTTGTTGGTGTTGAAGCTCCTTCTGTGCTGTCCAGGTGCTGAGAAAACAAGTATATTTTATTGAGACTGTAAGTACAGTTTTCTATGATATCAATTCTTCATGAAGATATTCTGAAGTTATTTCTACTGAATAGACAGGCCATTTCTCACAAAAATGTTTTGTTCTTTTTTTGACTCACTTTTGATGCAAAACATGGTAAACAAAGGACAGATTCACTGAATCTGACTGGCAGTGCTTACACAAAAAGGGTAACTTGCTTCTTGTTGGCAAAGATAATGGAGAATCTTTGTAATGATCAATGAAAAAGAGAAAAATAACAATCAGAACAAGTGCTGTAGGGTAGAAGGTTGAATGCCCAGCTTGTCTTTAATATGTAGCAGAGAGGTTTAAAAGATCTGATTTCCAACAAAATACTTATCAGATAGTAACATTTTGCCCATTTCTGCATATCCTTTGCTAAAAGGCAGAGATGGAAGTTTCTCTCTTTCAGGTTATCAAAATGCCAAAGGGACTGGGATAAGATTTGAGGTTAATTGAGGCCACTTTTGGTACTGAAGGAGGGCTGCTGCTCTTTGGGGAATGACTGCAGTGGCATTCAGGTGGCAGATGGTAAGTTAGTTAGGTTGGTACCAGACATTTCAGCAGTTATTGATGACTGAAGGTACACTACCAATGAGATTAAAGGTAACTTGCTCCCAGGTGCTCTAACAGTGAAGGGAGAGAAAGAGAAACTGCTTGTTCTAATAGTTTTTCTTCACATTTGATACAAAATAAGAGTTCTAGCTAGCCACATGAAAAACTGGCAAAATGTAGCTTGGTTTTTGTTTTGGTTTTTTTTTTTCCTTTTTCTAGAACACAGCCTTGAAATGGTTAAGAAGTTACATCAGGAGCAATTCATTTGGTTCAACCTATATTTAGTTTACTGGAAGAACCTTTTAGGTTGTGAAATGTACGCTGTGTGTTCTTGTCCTTGTTCTAGAATGAAATATTTAAAAGAGGAAATGTTTTCAGTAATATTACAGGAATCTTTGAAAAAACACTGTTTCTATTGGCATAAATGGTTAAAATTTGAGCTTTTGATCCCTTGAAAACAAACGTGTTTCTGCTTTGATTTAAATCCTGCTCTGGCAGCGTAAAGGAGTTAAAACCACAACCTCATGCCACAGTAAAATAAGTACATATAGGGGAATCCCCAGATGGCATAGAGCTGCCCCAACCACTTCTAAACAGGGTCCTCTTCTCTGCTAGCAGCACACACTGTGCCTCCTGTCCTGGGCTTGGAGAAGCAGTTTTTGCTTCCAGGTTTACACAGAAAATGGGGAGGTTAATCTGTATAGCACCATTTCTCTGTTGGGCTTGAGCAGACGGAATACTGGCAAGCTGTAAAATCCGCCCAGGATGGCCCTGTTCCAGAGCTGAATTCACCAAAATTGATGCATGGTTTTGCCCTTTTTCAAGTTAGTTACGAAAACTTCCAAGCCAAATTCTGCCTTAGGTTACGTAGGACTTTTGCTTTTGCATCAAATGTCTTCACTGACATTAGGGACTTAGAGTAATAAATAATGTTGAGATTGAGAATAAAATCAGTGAGTTATATTTGACATAGAATCTGCTACCAATATTATTCTTATCATATATACGTAAAAAGCATCACACATCTCTGCTTCATGCATGTTCTGTCCCCATCTTCAGATCTTCATACCCACTGTCTCTTAGACTGCAACTTCTTTTGCATGATACAGCTTTCATCTACAGCAAAGTACTGTTTTTAATACAGCACTTTAATACTAATACTCCTGTATCAGTAGAATTGTAAGTATTTTAGAAATTGCCTAGCCTCAACCAAAACAAGAAATAATAATTTTGGTGCTATTCTTACAAAATTTTTGCCTTTAAAAGGACTTTAGAATTAAGTAACAAAGAATAGAAGGTAGGATTGAAAGATAGTTATGCAGAAATAGGTAAAAACTTTACAGGTAGTTCATTAGTCGTTCTTTAACATGCTTTACTGTTTGGAGAGTAAAAGAACAACAGCACATCTCTATTATGAAGAAAAAACAGCTCACTAATTACAAATTTTGTTAAAAAGAAAGGAGGGAACACACTAGATCTAATCAAGAGAGAGAGAAGCGCAGGGCAGCTTTTTTAAAAGGAAGCGTTATTTTTAATGCAATGTTTTGTTACATATCTATGAAAGAGCAAATTTAAGCATGTCATAGAAGAATACTCTCCCTGTGCTATGAAACTTCTTTCTTCACGAGCCTCAAGACTTTTCAGTGTTGCCAATTGTTCACGGTTTTCATAGCATTTTATTGCATACTCTGTTTTTTCTTATTGTATATGTGTGTTACTGCATTTGCTTTGTTTTACAGTTGTACAATTTTGGAGAGACAATTTCTATAGTTTTCTGGACAGATACATGGAAGCCAGAAAGCTTTTTTGACAAGATTGAGAAGAACAGGCAGAATGGAATGCACACACTGTGCTTGCTTGGTAAGCACCAGCTACCTCAGTTCCTTAGCTACCATCTTCCACGGTGTCCAGAAGCGATAGTGATAGGCATGAGATTAAGTCTGTAATTAAACAAATGTTCTTAGCTAACATGTATCTTTGAAAATATACCGAAAATTGGAATGTTAGTGTATGTGTACTTAGAGTCAGTTCAGCCATTGTTCATGCTACAGCGGCCAGGAATTTCTTAATTCCTCTTCAGAAAATCTGTAGGAAATGATGCCTTTGTAGAAGTCAAACAGGAGCAGGAGGCCTGTATTTGCTCTAAAGATCAGCGTGATTTTAAGCTAGATCTAGCTCACAATCCAAATCAGATTGCAGTGAATAGCAGCTATCTTTTATTGACTTAATTAGGTTAGAGCTCAACACATTTGACTTTCTGGGGAGCTAAATTGTACATTTAGCCACATTTCTATTTTGTAAGGTGATAGTCTTTTTCCTAAATTACCTCATCTAAGGATGGCTTGGCACAAGGTGATTGTCACGTGAGAAGCTTCAGTGCTGTAAAAACTCCTTGCTGACCATGGAGCTGAAACAGAATAGTGCTCACCTGGCCCCTGACCCCAGGGCTCTCATTCACACAGTGCTGGCTGATCCTTGTCCTACCCAACAGTCCTTGGCTGAAAGCCGCTTTCTGAGTAATGCTACTGGTTGAGGTAACTCCTTAAGGATTATGGAACTGCCTGCAAATAAACTGTAAGGCACTTTCATGTTTGTATATATAGTTATATAACTCTGTATCATCTTTTAGACACAGCTGATATCTCTTAATGCTAAATAAATTAATACTTTAAGTAAAAACAAAGTCTGTGGTAACTGGAGGAATCCTGAGCAGGAAACAATTTAAATGTGTAAGCATCACTGCACATCAAACTTTCCAATGCCTTGTAAGCTGTTTGTTTTCAAAATTGGCTAAAAATCAGAATTTTGGTAATTTGTTTTAAAGGAGCATGACTTCACAAGTGTTTTAAACAAGGATTATTAATACTATAGTATGTTAAACCAAACTATTCTTTAGATATTTTGTATAATCATTTCTACATTCTCCCTTTTTATTGTTTTACATAGTCACGAGACAGTAAAAATTTTGAAACCATAAAATTAAATAAGTGTCACGTTTCAGGGACAGTTGCAGTACCTGCATCTAATTGTAGCTCACAGCTGAAACCTACCAATTTGTGAGTTAATTGTTCCCTCAATACCACTTGGTCATTCTGGTCTATGTATTGATTGTTTACCCAGCTAGACTAGATTACCAGATAAGCAAATGTGACCTAAAAAGGTCAGTGCTGACAAATTTCTGAATTCAAAGCGACCTCACAGACATATAAGCAATTTAGTAAACTATGTACTAATAATCTTGTAGCTTTGCATTTTAAATCCCTTTCTTCAGAGTCACTTTGGTTTAAGAGTTGATCTTATAATTTAAACAATACCTTTTAATCAAGATTAAAAATGTATCCAGCTTTCACTATGATAATATTTTGGGGCATTTGATAATAGATAATATTTGATTCCCTCTTGGAGAGAGCATGGTCAACTGGAGCTTCATAAAATCGCAGATGTGGAGAGTGTTACCTGACCCCTTCTCTTTTTTATTTTTGCTCAAATCTTTTTTTTTTTTTTCTTTCTTCCCATAACAGAAGATTGTTCTAAATTTTGACTTGGGCAGGAAGGAAGTGCTAACAGAAGTCACGTTCCTGCATGGCAGTGATGTAATCACTGTCGATCAGTCATAAAGTTTTACCTTTTGTGACCACGATGTACTCATAATTTAAGAGTAGTCCCAATACTCTGGTGTGCCTAAACACGCTAGCAGTTAGCTATCCTGTGGTAAATATGCCTGCTATTTGTATACTTAGCAGAATTTTACTCATGTATGTTGCTCTGAAATCTATGAAACACCCCTATCTTTGGGTAAAATCACATGCATAAAATCACAATACTTTGTGATGAATTAACATATGAAACAGTAGAATGTAATCCATATTCCTTTTTCCTGTAATAGCCAAAATGTTGTTATAAAGTTTACAGAATCTGCTAATGAAATGAAGCTTTACCTACACAGACAGCTAACTGGGAAGTTCGTAGGTAACCTGCATTTTAATATGTTTTGTTCTACAGATATTAAAGCGAAGGAGCAGTCTTTGGAGAATCTAATGAAGTGAGTCACCATTTTGAAAATATATCGAAACACACGGTCTATTTACAAAGGAATTTTTTTGTACAACGAACAAAGGTTCTTTGCCAATAGTCTAAGAGTGAACTTACCTGCCTTCTCAGTGGCCACAGTCTTTTTTTTCTTACAAGGAGTGGAACTTCTTTGTTCATTACAATAGGACCTGGCTTTATTTACAGTAACTGAAGTTGCAGCAGAGTATAATCTCTTTTTTAACTGTCCCTGTGTGAAGTATTAAGTCAGAATCAGGTGAGCATTCTGCTTGGCAAATGAAGTGTTATATTACTACTGTTCTGTCCCATCCTGAAATAGAGTAATAGCTGGAACAGTGTTCTGAATTCACACTGTTTCTAGCCAGTGTAAGGAAGAATAAATCACTGAATACACACCACCTTTTTCAGACAGTTAAATAAGCAACGTATAGAAAATGCTCTTAGGTTCATTTAACTGTATTCAAAAAAAGCTCTTGCCACATCTTAATCACGTCTCTGCAATCTGTATGTTTTGACAGTGGCAAATATAAATGGTTACTTTATACACATGCTGTAACTCTGGTCTAAATTAACATTTGTGAAGTCTCACAGTATCATTGAGGTTTGTTTATTCTGGAGTTTCAAAATAAAATCTGCTTGACTGAATCCACAGTTGGCAAAGAAAGCAACCTTTCATTTAAGAATACATTTCTAGTCTGTAATCAGCTGTCTACAGGGCATTTGACAGAAAAACAGTAGTTTGCCCTTGAATTTAAGTCTAATGCATCTTTCAGGAGTAGCTGGAAAACTGCATATTGCTGCCAGCAGCTGAATTTGCTCTTAGGACTCAAATGATCTGCCAGCTGGAGGCTCTGCTGTTTCACAGGTGTGGCGAGAGCACAAGAGGCTTCTGTCTTCATTAAAAATCCCACTCTTGTCTAAAAGGCCCAACCTGAGAGCCTGGGCCTCTTTAAGTTCAATTTTCTGGTCTAGAGGTTTCTTGAAATAAACTATAAGAATGCTAGGGCTAATGAAATGGGTTTATGTTAAATTTCTCTCCCTTTTCTTTCCTTTCAGAGGAAGAAAGATTTATGAGCCACCCCGCTACATGAGTGTGAATCAAGCTGCAGAACAGCTTCTTGCCATTATTCAAAACAGAAGGCTCCAAGGAACAGAACCAGGTACTATTCCTGCACTGTTTCTGTCCACTACTACCACTCTCGAGTCACACCTACTGACGAGCCTCTGAACTCTACTCCCTTCCTCTTAATCTTAGCATTCCCTTGATCTGCAGCAGTGGAATTGGGCTGCCTTAAATCCTCGTCACAAGATGGATGTGGCAGAGCTTGATCACAGTGTAGTTCAGTGAGCACAGATGAACGAGCGCTGGTGGCTCCTGGAGGTTTAGTCAAAGCCTGAGCGTGGTAACCCTATAGTTTCTGTCCATGTCTGTGAGCTCTTTGATCCTTTAGAGTTGCAGGAGGTGGAAGGATTCTGAGCATTTTAGATCAGTCGAGCTTCAAAAATCTGCTATGTTTTATTTAGGCTGGTCACACTGCTTGATGTGAATACCCGCATGAATCCAGGTTAACCCATGATGCAGAACTGCGATTTTGACCTTGAATTCTTCACACTAGTCAAGAGAAAACTGTGAAAGATATTTATTGAGAGCAAGAGTGAAATCACAGCAGCTATAAAGATGACTCAGTTATGTCACAGAAAAATTATTTTCAATAGAAATTCATCTAGCTATATTCCTCCTTTTATTCTTTAAATACTCTGAAAATGCTTTCATTTTCTCCTTTCTACAGAATGAATCAGAAGCAGCAGTTTTCTCAAAGTGAACACAATTCCTGAAAGAATTTCATATTCTACTTCTGCTGCCTTCCCATTCTTGCTTATAAACATCCCCAAGATACAGCTTAATTTTCTTTGAAGAACAAGCTTCTTTCTAGGCTACTCCAGTGATTTATTAATTGGAGACTTCCGAAAGCAGCATTAAGGTTTAAGCATTTTGAGTACTTCTTCCTTGATGGTAGGACTATTAGTCAATAAATTAAGTATTTAATCTTCTTTCTTACAGAAATTACTGAAAACACAATCTGTGTTGGCCTTGCACGTGTGGGTGCTCCAGATCAGAAGATTGCTTCAGGCACACTGTCTCAGATGTCCACAGTGGAATTAGGTGGTCCGCTACACTCCCTGATTGTTACAGGCACTATGCATCCTCTGGAACTAGAGATGCTTCAGCTTTTTTCTGTAGATAGTTCCAGTTTTGAAAATAATGCATTTCAAAGGACCACTTAAATAAAAAGGATGCGTTTAAATTTTCATTCCATCTTTAATTTCTTGACGGCATCAAGTTTTATACCGGTGAATATTTAGAGCTTGCCTAAGTGCAGTTAGACGGTTTATTGCTTCAAAAGACAACACTGCAGGAACACGGACCTGCTTTTGCCTGAGGCTACAAACTGCAAGCTGCACCTGCTGGTATCAGCTTCTAACACACAGACACCTCCAGAAACCTTTAAACCTTAAAAGCCCTCTGTCTGCTTCAGTTCACTGACACCTGCATCAGTCCCAGGCTGATGACTAGGGGAAGAAGTGCAAGTAGAGAACTGAAGGAGGGTACCAGATATCTGTCTGGCATAACATTTGTTGTAGCACATTACCCAAGACTACTTCATACATTGTTATAAGTGCATTTTACCTGCTCAAGTTTGCTTTTCCGCTTACCAGAAACTCTGTAGTTCTCTCACCAATAGAAACCATTAGTGTGCCAAACCTGTTAGGTCTGTATGTACCTTTACATGTGGGAAAGTGAATACAGACAGGTGAGAATGTTCTTTGTCTCTAAACCAATAAAAACATGAACTTGGCCTTTGGGCAGCTGGTGAAGGAGAAGGTGTGCAGAATTTCTTATTGCAGAAGGTTGCAACTTAAAATAGAACTGGATTTCTTCATATGTTAATGCTAGCATTTATGAATTACTGGGCTCAAACTGCAGCAATCACAATTGACCTCAAGTCCATTCTCAGAAAACAGACTATAAAAATTCTCTTTAAACTCAGCTAATGAATACTGGGGTTGCTATTTCAACTAGTCTTTACAGTATGTATGACAAGAAATAAGACCTGTATGCTTTTTTTTTTTAAACTGAAGATTTATTGGAAAGAAATTTGATCCCGTATCTTTTCAGCAATAGAGGACATTCAATATTTTATATAGATTATATTCAAGTAGAAAAGATTATATTAAAAATTTCTAATATTGCACCTGGGACAAGTCATGGCTAAGCTACTAACATTAGCATTCTAGAACAAAATCATACATGGTCTTCAGAATTTTAGGGAGCTGCCTTGTGTTATCATTAAGACTTCTTTACAGTTAGTTTGATACACTGTACTATTCAACTTCAGCTCACTGCTAAGAGTAATTCCTGTAATTGTAAAGGCAAGCAATATGCTGAATGCAAGCAATATGCCATACGCTACCAGGAATGATTTTGGCAATTTCTTCATTCACAATATTTCACACTTCAGCCAAAATAATGCAGCAATTCATTTAACTCTTGTACAAGATCCCAGTATACACGTGAAAGACTTCAATCACATGGGAAATGAAATACACAACTCCTTTTACACATTATTTCCGCCAAATTACCACATAGGCAGGAACCTTTTGTGGCTCACTGAAACAGATAAGCAGATTAACGAATATTTGCAGACAGTGAGACATGTAGTCCTCACAGACCAGGCAGGGCAGAGGCTGAACTGGCACCTTTTCACATTATAGCAATCTCTGGCCCATGAAGTCCCAACAGGGATGGGCAGTGCAACAAAGCCCAAATGGAGAGAAATCCAGAAGGGAATCCTGGCAAGCCGCAGATAGAGATTTTTATAGAAGTAAAAAGTAGGAATTAACCATTGAGTCAGCATTAAGGATCAGGTAAATGGATTATTTAAAAAAATAAAAAAAAATCCCTCCTTATTCCCAAACACGCTTAAAAGGGGTGGGATAATCAGGAATCATAGCAAGTGGCAGTCTGATGGCTGCTGGGGAAAACAGAACAGGGCTTGATTAGTAACTAGAGCTGTTGTTCTGAACTAGTATTTAAAGATCTTGTTACATGAGTATTGATTAGGATTTGCATTTTATAGAAGCATACAGGTTTCTTCAACTGAAATCTGCACTGTGAGAGAAAAGCCATGAACTTCACAGTTTGATTGCACAGTGGGTGCAAAGGGTAGAAAACTACAGTTCAGCAGCAGCTTCTCTGCCATCTTGTCTCTTGTTTATGTTCCCCGAACAGCTTCACTTACGACAGTAAATAGGAGATACCCTCTCTTTCCTTCACCTTTAAACCTGCCTTTAGCTCTTCAGAACCCCCCCCCCCCCCCCAAAAACA
>VXBL01007290.1:276253-310200 GCA_013400195.1 Aramus guarauna | reverse complement strand
CCAAAAAAAAAAGTTAAGAGTCACCAAGGTCCATTTTATTAGTAGCAGCAGTTTCAATTTTTATGTAAAAATAGTATCAGCAGCTCTTCCTAATGATGCAATTAAACTTT
Source organism: Aramus guarauna (assembly GCA_013400195.1). Lineage (NCBI taxonomy): Eukaryota > Metazoa > Chordata > Aves > Gruiformes > Aramidae > Aramus > Aramus guarauna. Next base: position 310,090 of record VXBL01007290.1, on the reverse strand, counting down.
CATTTTAGTAAGCAGTATTGCATAAAATGCAGAGTCATTTATTTGGACCAGCACTTTTTGCCCTAGTTCAGCAAATTGCACAAGTAATCTAGTTCTGTAGGAGCCCTACTGATGCAAGGAACAAGTCTATCCACATGTACAGACTTCCAGGATTAGCCTAGGAAGGACCAGTCTTCGCTCTGTGTACCCTTAAGAATCAAAGTAGTTTTCTTCCACTGTTATTTACCATGACAAACATTTGGGGTATTTTAATAGAGACACTTGTTTTATCTTATTTTGCTGCAGGTCCTGTAAAAATCACACAGGTTGCAAGTTTGGTCTTTGGGACCAAGTTTTTATGGTTTTAAGTTACTGTTTTCAGTCACAGAAAAAAACCCCACAAAGACAGACCAGTAATGCCACAAAAAGTTTCAGCTACATGAAAAGATGAGAAAAACCATACTTTAGAAACTTGGTTCAAAATTCAGTACTGGATACCATGAAGCAGAGTTTCAGGAGATGATCTGCAGACATTCATCCATTTCTGGATGTCCATCATTCACACAAATCTTTGTTTAAATGATGCAACACATCTCCAATTAAGGGTTAAACGCCAAGTGTTATATAATAAGCTGAGTGTTAGGTGATTAGCAAAACACAAAATAATGGAGCTTTGACTCTCAGGTTAAGAAAAGCTGCACTTCCAATTGCATGATTATACTCCTAAAACCTGAGCAAGTATCCCCTTAGTGGGTGAAAAAATACATCAGATGTCACACTGTTTACTGACGTACTAGATGTGATTGTAGTTACCTACTGCATGTCATCTACTCTTTTGTAGAATTTTATGATGCTTATACTTTTTCAGAAAGCCTAAAAAGGCATAATGTCTACCATGAAGATTTGTAACTTCCCTACACTATCCTCAATTATATTTAACAAGCAAATGATACATTTCTTACTATAAAAACATCAAGTTGTCCTTAAAACCAATGAAGAAAGTGCTATCTTGGTTAGAAAACTCACTTGTACATATTCTTCCAGCAGTCAAATAAGTCCTCATAAGCAAAAGATGTCAAAAATTATTAAAAACAATACTGGGTAACTGTAACCAGCTTATAGGCTTTTTCACTCAAATTAAAAATTTTGTAGATGTACATCTTAAAAAAAAAAACCCAAACAAACAACAAACAAAAAACAAACCACCCTGCAGACAACAAACCAACCCAATTGCCACTCAGGCAAATTCTCACTTGGCAACAGATTGTAGCAGTTGTCGCTTCATTAAGCAAACTAGAATAGTGGCCAAGCCCAGCATCTTGGGCAGCTACAGTATTTCAGCACGTCCAGGAATACTCAGACCCAAAACATGCTAGCATAAACATGATACAAACCAAAGCCTGCTCTTGGATTGTGACACAATTGCAATGAAGTTGGCTGGTGCTTGCCTTTAAAGTGATATCAGTTGATCTTCTTTAGCCTCACAATAGTAATAATATTAACTATAAAAAAAAAAAATAGTCAAGAAATCATGCTGTCAACCAACAAGCAGCAGTCTATATGCAATATACTACAAAACAGTATGAGGGATTTTCCGCCCTATGATCGCAACCATATTTTAATTACTTCTGTGAACATATATGCAAGCGGTATCTTAAACGGCAATACTGCAATCTGCTCAACAGATTCTTGCACCCTACCCTGCGCCACTTAACTTTCAGATCCCATCCTCCAGTTGGAACTCCTGGCCTGGCAGAGCCCCTGCAAGGTGAGGCGGGGAGTGAGCCTGACAGGGAAAGGTGTGGAACAGCACAGCCAGCTGAAAGGGCGCTCTGCACCCGCATCCCCAGGAGAAGCAAACAGGATTGGAAGCTGGCAATAGGGATAAAGCAGGATCTGAAGACTGGAAGAGACTGTAAAGCTTAAAAGCAATACCTATGTGGCTTTTTACTGCTATTTCTCTTTGCACCCAGTTTTCAGTTCCAAGCACAAGAGTACAACCCCAAGCTTTGTCCAAAATCAACATTCATGTTTCCGTATCTCATCTGGAAAATTCAGGAACCGCCTATCAATTTGGCAACCATCATGTTTTCACGTGAAGAGAGATCAAAGTTTGGATGCTATATAGGATCGACAGAATGAATGCAAGAAACTCTTCATCTCTATCATGAATTCAGCAACATCAGTGGCAAACAAGCCATTTCTGCAAATCAATCTTCGGTATTTTCACAGTACCTAGCACTTACTACACAGACAGTGCCAGCTTCAGAGGGCCTTGATTTCAGTATTACCACATATCAGGTACCAGAAGAATACTTAAAATCCACACCAGTCAGTAGCAGCTAAAATTTATCAGAAAATTGCCTGTCTTGTTTTTTACTCCACAATGTTCTGTTTGTGAAGTGTCCTCTTATAAAATCTTCCATTATTAAGGCAACTACTACAGCATAGTGGAATTATCATCTGTAATACCAAGTATAGCACACTGTCCTTGAAAACAACGCTCAGATCAGTGTAAAATGATTATAAATGCTAGAAAAATACGATAGACTAATGTTTCTGGAAAAAGCAACTAACTGCAATGAGATTTTTTTTTTTCCCCACCATGAAAACACACAAGGCTACAGTAAGATAGTAAAAAATAGCAGACTTGTCAACGTGGAAAAAGCATAATCTTAAATAGCATGAACCATGGTCCTTATTTCCATTTCAGGCATAACCGCCAGGAACAACTATTTTCAGTATTTGGAAAAGCAGAAGTTATCTCACCAATCACTTTAATAAACATTATTACAACCTATTAAAATCAAGAAGATTTACACTTTCACAAACAAATCAAGGATTTGTCCCACCACATAATGTGGAAGATAAAAAGCTTCAAGCGTTGCTTCCATCACCAGCATCTTCCCTCAGCTGCCCGTTGGCTCCGTGACTATGAACATGGGTAGCATCACGTAATGTCTCATTACTCTTAACAGTGTGAAGACACTAAGAATTGGAGTTAAATCTAGTATTTTGACTAAAATAATTTCCACAAGATACGTGCAACAAAATATCCAGCCTGTTTTGGAATCAAGTCTCTTCCCAACAGCTTTGCCTTTTAACTTTAGAATTTTCCTGTCTGTTCGGTAAGATGCAAGGGAAGTCCAACATCTACAGTTAAGCAAGTATACAAGCCCCCCACATACATCACTAGTAAATAATCAGACTGCATACAAGATATTTGTAAAAGTAATAAAACCCTTTGATGCTCCATATTTATGCTGGCAAATACCTCTCCTGATATAAAAGGCACTTTGAAAACCCAATATGGTTTGGTTCATTAAGTTTGCAAAGTACAAACAATTGTACAAACATAGAATTCTATTGAAGCATGTCAGCCACTGTGACATTATCTACAAAACAAGTTTCCAATTGTTGATAACACTGGTTTTATGGGAATGAGCAGTGGTTTCAGCAGCTTTACTGAAGACATGACAGGGTTTCCAGTACCACAACCTTATTAAGTAAAAAACCCTCACAAACTTGCAAGTTTAGGGGCCACAAAAGACAAGACCCGAAGTCCGTAACATTCATTCAATATTTACTCCTTAGAAGCAAACTCCATCTGTAGCTCAAGGGCAGAAATCTACTCAGTCAATTCCAGAACAGTGGCGGAGGCAGGCTCTGTCTTGAGAAGTATGTTGGTATACCATTACAGTACAGAAAACTTTGGTCCAACAGCACAAATTCACAAATTCACTACATGGCTGCGACATCAATCTGTATGTAAAGCTGTCTTACTCCTGCCTATGGAAAAGAAAAGGAGGGTTAGAAAAAACTCTGTAAAGCCAAAGCAATTTAACTGTCCTGAACACCAGTCCACACCAGCAAGTTACCTAGCAAGAACACCCAGTGTCCTGTATTTCTGTAATTCGTCTTCTATGTTTAGCACATCATTCACTAAAATACAGGCAATTTGGAAACCTACAGCCTTTGAGAGTGCTGTATGAATACATATGTCGTAATACATAATTATACATGCGCACTTAACTGTGTGAATATTAGCTTTGCTACATTACCTTTTCTGATTCATCCTAAATAACTGTCACACCTGAAGCTGCACAAAAGCAATTCTTAATTTCTTTTGCACAACTTTAACTTCCTGAAAAGCAAGCTGCTTGACACGCTGTCAGTTTAAAAAGTACCTAAGCACAAGAGTGTAACATGGGATTTGTTGTTTGAAGCAGTTCTACACTAAGATTTTAGCATGAAACAACGGTTACAGTGAATTTACACGACATCATGACATACTAAAATAACTGTTGGTAAAGGTATGTGATTTGTACAAAAGCATTTCTCTCCTCAGAAATCCTATTTAACTAGGCTTAGATGGACTTGCTTAGTTTTATCATCACTCAGAATAAAACAGCATTAAAAAAAAAATCATTTAGTCATTCATTTTAACCTCAGTGGCAGGCCAGCAACAATGTTGAAGGTCACTGGTTATGCAATGGGATCTTGAAGTATTAGGCTGAACTCTGCTAAAGATCAGATTATATTTAACTATCATCAACTGCTTTTAGCTCAGTTGAGTCGCAAAACCAACTATTAGATTAAGGTAATGACAGCCAGTATTACTGAGGAGAAAAATCTCTACTTGCTCCAACTGTTCCTCCACTTACTACCATAGGTCAGTTAAGAAAAATGACAGACCTTGCTCTCCCAATTCCCTTCCTGGATGCATGGCTCTTGATATCTGCACTGCTACAGAACAGCTGATGACTCACTTGGAAAACGCAATCCTTTGGAGACTTGAGATGTAAAATTGAATGTTCTGCACAGTCCTTCCCCAAAAATATCCCTTAGTTTCAAACTACACAGTCTGCAGAATAAGCCATGCCAACTGATTTCTACCAACTCATTAATCTAGAGCTGTATGTGATGGAACATCTCAAAAAGGACCAAACTTTATGAATAAAGTTTGATTTTAGATTTGTAACAACAAATCCTTCTTCCCTAAGTCTCTAACATAAAAACAAGCACGTGTGTTTATTTTTACTGGGTTCCCCATGACTGACTACTAAAAAAAATTCCTTAAATTTCAAAAGAATTCATGCACTCAGGCAGCACTTTGTAGGGTTGGCTTCAGTGGTGATTCTCCTGAAAGTCCAGGAGAAAGTCCATCTTGCATTTTTTAAATGCAAGATGCATTTAAAAAAAAAAAAAAAAATCCAGCCTGGAATTTTTAATAAATGTTATAAAACAGTTAATAAAAGGGGGGCTTATCAGATGCATAGACAATTCACTAAGCCATCACATACACAAGCTGCCGATGTGGTAGACCGATAGAACGTGTAGAACAAGGGAAAGAAGGTGCACGGAAGCACACAAGGACTCTCCCTGCTGTAGAAAGCTTTGAAAAGAACATTTATGCAAGCAATAATTAAACTGTTGACAGAAGTGGGTTTTATTTACAGTATCAAATACACCTGATCAGAAGCCTCCTTTCTTCACTGTCCAACTGACTTAGACAAGTCAGCAAAATATTACCGTTTAGCTGATAATATTTTGTTACCTAAAATACCGGTTATTAACAGGAATATTTGTCTCCTTTTCAGCTACAGAACTCTTTGTTACTCAAAAGCAGAGAAAAGACATTATGGAAAAACGTAATAGTTTTTTCAAGTATAGTCCTCCAGCATCAAGAATACAACAACCAGGATGTTTGGCTCTGGATGGTATAAGAGAGGAAGTTTCCAGCTTTATTCTTCACAAAGTTCTCCCACTGGACAAGAATCTTCTATTTTATCTTAATAGACTCTAGGTTCTACTTGTAAACCATTCATATCCAGCAGCAATACTGAACAGGCAGCCAAACTGAATTTCATGTTTAATGGTTGAAAGTATAAGGAAGCATCCAAAATATCTTTCTGAAATTTGTAATAGTTGAATATTAAGGCAAGAACTATCAACTTCTAATAAAGTTTCTGTCGTTCACAAGAATTCCAGCATTTCACATCATCTACAAGTGCTATCAGATACATCACTATCTATATAAAAAAAGATAGCCTGTAGGGAAATAAATGGAAACACACTGATCGTATACCACACGACAACTGATAGTTACGTTTTAACTAGTGATCACCACAGCAAGGATGTTACTAAAAGACAACAAAAGATGCAAAGACCATGGATTCTTAGAGGTATAGAAATGAATGACAAATAACAGTATCAGCACAGTGAAAAACTTAAGTAGGTCCAGTCTGTGGTCAGAAGCCCTATCTATTCTCTTAATTCCTCATAGGTCAATAGAGGGTTTCAACTTATTTGACACACCTCAGACAACTACAGCTGTTTCTCCATTAAGTGGCATCAAAAACTAATGCAGAGAGGTACAGAAATTCCATCTACATGACTGAATATTTTGAAATTGTTCTACATATCTGGAGCAGAGAAGCTTTTCAAAACACACTGACACCAAATCCAGAAACATTTCATTTTTCTTGATAAGAATTACAATGTCAAATCACATGACAGGCAGTTTACACTGAGATGTGATTTCCACTGATGAGACATACCTGAGTAAAAATATTGTGAGTCTGGCTTAGAATCCACCTTCCATCAGCATCAGGAGCTACTAATAGTTTCAAAGTTCCTATGTAAACATCAGTACAGAGGGTCCAGAAGTGTGGATCATGTAAACTGTAAACTCCTTGCAACTGCTGCACCTAAAAATACAAACAAATTTTAAAATACATATTTCAGAAAATTTTTATCTGTACTATGGTTTTACAGAATAAAGTATAAAAGCTGATGCATTCTTTTAATTCTAGTTCACTGTGCAATTGGTGATAATTCCTTATTACTATCTCAGTAATTGTAAGGAAGGTCAAAACATACAGATTGCATGTATGTGTCATGATTTTGTATCTTGCTGCACTTACATTCCATGTATATTTTACTGAAACCATTTCTGAAAAGAGTGGTGTCCAAGTGAAAAAAAGTCCGTTACTGAATTTGAGTGGGTATTCAATTAAACCAGCAATTTTTGCAATAGCAGGAATTTTCCCATAAAACAATTTGTGAGAGTTTATAATTGTTAACAGAAATACATCGATATTTCTGTAAATATTTTGGGAGGGCTTAGGTTTATCTTGTCAAACCCCTTCTTTTTCCTCTGTCCAATTTTAGCAAGCCCTCCACACGACAATTACAATCCTGTAACTTCCTGAGGAAAGATGGCACTACTACGAATGCTTTGTATTAACTTTGCAAAGCCTCTTCAAACATTCAGGCCGTTTCACAGTAATAAATAATTTAAACAGGAGTACCAGGAGAGATCAAATCCAGAGTAATCTATGTACTCTTATAAACACACTTCCAAGGTTAGTCCATCTCACTTTACTAGAGACAGAACTAGATTTTGAGAGAGACAAAAATGGAATAAAACAGAAAAACATTATGCACTTTGTATCACCACAAAGTACTCTGAGAGGAACTCAGGACATTTTTCTAGACCAACATAGCTCATTCTAAAACACAAACTGAGTTGAAACCACATGCAATTTAAGACTTCAGAAATATAAGAATCTAACTGGTACTTCCATTTGTACAATCTAAGGAACCTTTCACAGGCATGGCTAAGAAACATCACAAAATATCTGCATACACACAGTTGAGGTGAGGCTTATTCAGTCAGCAGCTTGATCTGAAGCAAAAATGGTCTAAGAGCTCACCCTCTGGTAGCACTGAGGCAGGGCATTTTCCAGGGAAGGAGGAGTTCGCTGCATCAAAATTCCAATGGATTCTTTTAAAAGTGGAACAATACTGGAAAGAAAAAAAGAAGTTAGCTACAATTACATTTTCAAAAGATGCAGAACAAAGAGCAACATAACATTCCTTAGGGCTCTTGAATTTTTCTTTCGTGGTTACACCAGAAGCTGAGAAAGTTGCCATGAAAACCTGATAACAGAAAATAAAAGGATTGACACAATTGCTATGGTGTCTTAAAGACAAGATTACTTTTCCCCCAGATTTGCCACAGAGACAACTGGTGGACAATCACAAAAGATTAATAGTTTAATCATGGGATTTGAGATGAAATCTCTTGGTGTCTTATGAGTTTTTATGACAAAGCAGCTGATAAGCATAGCTCAAAACCAAAACCTGCTTCAATGACAATCCCTCGCAGCCAACCATAAAAATATGCAACTGAAATGGTTTTTACTTTTGTGTTTGGCTTAAGGCATATTTTTCTTATGAACTAAGATAATAATGGGGAGATCATAAAACAAAATTAGTATGGATCAGTCCAGCTATAACAAAGTTATTTTGTCAGAAACAGACAATTTAGCATATTCTTGAAGTGAATTAAGTGTAGGGTCTCATCCAAGTTCAAAGATTGAACATTTGGAAGCAATTAGAGGTTCCCTTGTGGCCAAATGGTCTTGTTTAATCAGCAAACTAAGATGACACTTAATACCCTTTTTTATTACTTTTTTTTTTTTTTTTTAATTAAAACCAGGAGACCAGTAAGCACAAACCTTGAATCTACCACTAAAAATTTATACTTTTATGAAGTATTCAGTATGGTGATTTTTTTGTATAGGAGTAGTGCATCACATCTGGCTCGGTACAGCATCCTAAAATTGTCAAGAGAATGACAAATATCTATAGCGCATTACTAAAACTGAAATAGCAATCTAACTTCAAGAACATATAAGCCACCTAACACTCCAGACCAAAAGTGATGATATATTTCAGAAATTGTAAGCTCAATTCCAGTGCTCAGCACTGGCATCACAGCTGGAGTACATAGAGTGATGGGATAAAAAGCAACCAGAAAACATTTCTAAGAGATTAATTGGGCTGTCTGTTAAAGGAAACTGCAGAAGCTTTGTTTAAAATCTCACGAAGTCATGTAGAACACACTGCATAGACCAGTTGTATGTTTACAGATGGTGAACAGCATAACCTAAGCATTCCTTTCCATTTTTAAAGAGATGGTTCCATTTGTATGTGGAACCAGTGGAAGCAGTGCTGGCTGATCGACTGCTCAGCTCAGACTTAGAGGGTGCATGACTCTTGTCTAATGAACCTCTGGAAAAACAACCACCCTAAAATTCAGTCTCCTTGCAGGCACACCAGTTATTCCAGCCACATTCACTGCCTGATACAGCCCACCATGTGGCCTCACACAGTTGCAAAACTACTAAGGAATCAGTTCACAAATAGGAAGAAGCAATTAGGGGCAGGCAAGAGCTGCCTAAACCAGACCTGTCACCAAGACAATTAAATGTTTAGCAATGCAATAACTGTCAATCTGTCTAAAGGAAGCTTAATTGGAGTGTCACATTCTACGAAGAGTGGATTACAGAAGTTTAAGGAAAAGGTTCTCTTATCAATGGACCCATCTCACTACATAATGTCCATGTCACAAGCATTACATCAAAGGGAGCTGGAGCTGCCAAAATACACCACTGCTGAATTGATTTCAGTTTAACTCACTGTTTAAAATGCAGGTTTGCTTCTTAATAAAAACCTTGAAAGACCGATACACAAGTTCAGGATGCAAACTGAATACAAGATTTTTGAACACTGACTCCATCTCCATAAATTAACATGGTCCCTCTAACACATGCATCCAAAGACCTCAAAAACTACACACGTACAAGCTGCATATTTTTTCCCAGGAAAAGGACTAAAAGAATGGAGAATGCAGGAGCTTGCCTTTTTATTGGAACATACCACTAAGAGTGAAAAAAAGAAAAAAAATCCATGAAAGAAATCTGACAAAAAAATGTTCAATTTGCACAACTTATTTACATTATTTGATAAAACCAATGTACATTATCTGATGAAATGGAAACGAATAGGCTAGTAGGAGATTTGGAGAGACAGCCTATAGAGATTTAAGATGAGCCAGTTGGACATGTTAACCCATTCCAAAAAAGGATTTGGTCAGTGAAACTGGTTGATTCATTCTGAAACAGGATGCACATTGAAAAGAGGAAGCTAAAACCTCACTGGAGAGCTCTTCAGCTGAAAATGCATTTACAATTAATATCTGCTTTGTTCTGAAAACCTTGTTGACTAAGAATCTGATCTTCCAAAGTTAAGTCTATGCAATCAGCAGGTTGTGTACAAGCACCTTGCTAGGCAATGGGGTGCAGTTTTAAGCAGCACATATTGGAACCACTAGCTCAAAATCAACAAATATACAAAAAGATGAAGGGGTAAAGACGCTTCACTCCTAGTATACAGGTGGTGGAGCTTAAAAGATAGTCTCCCTGCTAACAAGATAACACCTATTAACATTTTTGTAATAGCTCTGCATTAAAGCTTTGAGAAACCTCCTGCGCAAATTTTTGGCAATAATATTGCACGAGTTATGCTTTTATCCTGACTTCACAAAAAAGCTAAAGCCATGGTGTCCACCTGAAACAGCAACATCTTTAAAGTCCAAAGAATAGAGGTAAATCAGGATGTAGCTTGATGCCATAGGTGACAGTCGAAGCATATCCCAGGTCACACCTCCCTCCTCTAAAGACACAGTGTTCAGCTACAAATTTATCTTTTGCAAAGCTAAAAAGGCCAAAAGACAACTGCAGTGATGTGATACGCCCTCACAGTTGCTGTTAGGGTACAGAAGCCCATGCACGCATCTCTGCACCCAAAGGGACACTATCTTACAAGCTAGTCTTTTATTGTAAGTCAAACTAACACGACAAACTATAGAAGCCAGTTTTCTGATGTCTCAGATTTTCCATTGTTTCATGCATACTACTGAAATACAAAACCTTTAATTAAAACCCAAAACTCCATACAGTATGCTCTTTTCTCAAACACTAGCTAAAAACCGGTATTACTTAATCACCAGGAGGCACTAGAAATATTAGTTCCATCTCATGTGACTGAAGAAAACACTAAGAAAGATGACAATACCAAGCAGATTGAAAATGTGGTTAGAGAATTTGACCAAGATTTCCTTTTTTGGGAGGTTAGTCATTAGCACAAAATACACATGGTTGTCTCTGCAGGAACTATTGCACTGGTACTTCCCCCCCCCCCCCTTTTTTTTTTTTTTTTTTAATTTACAAAAATATTATTGAGGAAAATAAATAATGCTAAATTCTCACTGAGTGGAGAGTTTTTTCATGCATAAGCAGTATGTAAAGCTTTGCTGCTAAACCAGAGGCAATTTTCAAGTCATCTCTGATTACTAAGCCTTGCATCTAAAATACCACACTCTTTTACAAGACAATGGAATTTGAAAGAGGTGCTAACCCACAGCAAGACTCAGGACATAAACATATCCTCTACAAAAGCCATAACAGCAAAAGTGGCTAGCATGTGCAAAATGAGTTAGCGGCACATCACACTTTCACAGCGGAAAGGAAAGGTGTTCAAACAGATACAAGTCACTGACACGTGTGATAAATCCAGCCTGCCACTACTACATATGGCTTGATTAACAGTGAAGAGTGAAAGCATCAGACAATCAACTTGCATCATGTTCAGGTAATACTCATACCCATTCCAGTTCCATCCTATTTATGATGCTGTTTTTGTAGGTATAGCTAGCAAGACTCTGGCATTGTCATGATCTTGGACAGCAAGGCTGAAAACAACTCCAGGATAAAGAACCCTTTACAGAGTCATTGTCATCACAGCACAGTAGGAAATTAATTTAGTGCTCTCAGCACTCTAGAAAATAGAGGATCCTTGTGATAGATTTTGTAGAAGGCAAAGAAACACTGCTAAGACTCAAGATCAGCTACAGTTCTTCAAATACAATAGCTGAAAATCTACAGCTGGATTTCAACCTTTTTCCAGCCACCATCCACATCTGCAGTGCCAAGACTGTCAGCCTGTTTCAGAACTCGGCAATGGCAATTTGTATCAGACTGCAGGCTTCGGTCAAGACAAGGATCACAGGTTTAACCTTTACTTTTCCAATTTTAAATTGTCTCTTCTCATAATAAAGTAGTACTTTGATTTTCAAGCAAGGCTGGCAGGTACATTACCTAGTAAATAAAGGCAGTGCATGCCGTTTAGTAATGATGGCTCGAAACAAATGACGAGTGTGCTAGTTTTGGGGAGTTTTGCTATAGAACATTCCTTCTGAATCTGAGTGAATGCAGCACTTCGTTTAAAAAAGTATTTTTTTAATACGGTTATGCCCCAAACATTACAGGCATGTGCTCCCCCAAAGCTCTTTCATATTATATCATGCTCAAGCAGGTCTAGACTTTTATATAAAAATGACGTAACCCATGGAAATAACTTCAGTCATTTACTGAAGTTAATTGCCTCATTTCTTTGACCACTTAATATGTAGTCTGCATGCTCTATCCAATCTAGTATCATATTTAGTCTATGGTGCCTTTCTAGAAACATGTGGCTCTAATAGTGGTTTCGGACAAAGTTCTTGCTTTATGCTGGAGTTGTGGTTTTTGCTTGATGACTAATCGAAATACTAAAATTGCTTCAACATTTCAGAATATGTCTTAGAATCCTAAGGCTAAAAAAATAAATGAACATTTAGTTTTAAATAGCGAAAGAAGTTTAGAGCCTTAAGAAATTGTTTATTGATTCAGGCACCTTAAACTATGAAGAAAACATCTTGGGGAAAAAACTTGAAGAGTGTCAACCTGAACAACTATGAAATAGCCAAGGCTGGTTTTGTTGTTTGTTTTTTTTTGTTTGCTTTTTTTAAAAAAGACTTCAAACAAAATGCTAGTAAACCAGACACGTCTATTTTAAACACGCCCTATTTATGCTTTATAATTAAATGAACACTTGCATGAGATAGTACAGAAAGTAAACAAAGAAAGATTCATCAGATATTAGTGGTAGCATCCAGAACACTCAAAAACTACAACCCCCATCCACACCAGCTTCACCCTTCAGAACTGGCCATAGATTTATGATGCAGAGATTTTAAAAGATTACAGGATATAGCGCTCCAATTGAGAAACCACAAGCTACCAACCCCTCTGCTTGTCAAGGATCAACAGATAAATACATAAATGGAGTAAAGAGAACTTTCTACAGCAAGGAGAAACATAATGAAATTTGGGAAGTGGAAAGCATCTGACTTCATGCCTTTGTCTATACCCGAACTGTAGTGTGGGCTATTTTTCTTCCTCCAAAAAGATGAATTTTTTAAAGCAGGAGACGTAATAGGTGTTAACAATATTTCTATATAATCCTACCAAAGACAGGCTTTTACTGGGATGTAGACAGTCAGAGTCTGCTAAAGGGAAATGGTTGATCTTACCTCTCTATACTTTAGTAAGAGCTACCTGATTTCTGCTTCCACTAAGCTTAGAAGTGTATTTGTCAGTGAAAACAATCTCAGAAGAATCCCACAGTGAATTTTCACTGTGCAGACAGAACATTCTGTGCTAACTCACAAGGAGTTAGGCAGAGAATATGTCACCTTAGTGAAGGATCACAGGAGCAACACAGAGCAACCGTGTCAGTAGTTGACAATTTGCACTAATTAGAGATGTTGTCTACAGGAAGGCTCAACCATTTTCAATTAAAAGCACTGCTTGACTTCTCTGAAGAGGCGTTGCTCAACCCTTTGTGCATCTGCTCAAGACAAAATAGGTTACACATTAGAGGCTGTACAGCTTTATATTGCAACGATAAGTTCTTTAGTCATCCTACACAGGTATTTTTGTGATTTCTTTTCGCAAGTGTTGCCACCATTTCAGAAAACAGAACAGAGCAGAAGACCCACTAATAGGAGTGGGCAAGATTTGAGTAAATCAGAGAGCTGCCCAACACTGAAGCAAGCAAACACTCAACATAAAATGAATGAAGAGTTATTTCATCTAGACACAAGTAATCTGGGATTAAGAGCAACAATTCCCTTCTGCACTCACATGCAACTGCTTTGATATTCTACTGGCTTATTAGACACAGTCCCACAGAAGGAAATAAGGATTTGTGTTCTGCCTTTATTCCCTCTTTGAATACATAAGAATCCAAGAAAGAATACAGATTAAAAAAAAAAAGACCCATGGATCAATCCTACCCCCTACCCATGCCCTACACACTCTACAAGTCAAACTCAGACCATTAAGCAATAACTTGGAGAATACATGATTAAAGCCAAATCACTACCAGGTTAAGTGGTACATGCACATTTTATTCAGCCAAAAAAACCCACACCCAAAAATAAACTTAAATTCTCAAACAACTAAAAATGTATTGAGTATTCAACACTAAATTGACCGATTACACAGTAATTTCTTAATTTTAGTTTGTCATTTATTTTTCATATAACATTGTCTTCAAAATTGCCTTGCTAAAAAAGCAAACTATTAAAATGCTTCTCAAAGTCTTATGAATCTCTAGAGGCATCTATCACCATCACCACATTCAGCTTTCTATCTCAAACATTAACTGTAGATGAAGAATCAAAATCATTACTTTTACATTTTAAGTAAATTAAAACAAACTCTACAGTTTATCCTTTGCCTGAAAGATTTGGGCTACTCAAAACGTTCTATACACCTTCCTAAAATGCACACATATTTTTATTTAAAGTGTAATGACCTGTATGAACATGGTATCATCCGACTTTCAACAAAAACACAGTTTACTCCAATGGTATAAATTGCAACAACTACTTAATCACCTTTAAGTACACTAAAAATGTAAGTGCACTATATCCACGTTTTGATTAAATGTTTGCTTGTATATGCAAAGTGTAACATACCAATGCAGATTTACTGGTATATATTTTTAAATTAAACTATGTTTAGTCATCAATTTCAGGAAAATTATTAAATTTAATTGCAAAGTATTTACTTTTGTAACATTTGAGACAAAATTCAGTGAAATAACTATTTGCAATTTCAAGAAAATTTCAAAACACACTCAATGAAGCAGCTAGAGTTGAAAACCTGAAAGTTCTTGGTGAAAGTTTTGTTAGTCCACTATACTTGTTTGCTTATTTCAAGAAAGAGCAAAATACCATGTGATCTCATAAATACTATCCCACATCCAGTAATAGATACCAAATTCAACATCCATTATTCTTCCATTTTAATTTAATTACTTTTCTAGATTACTTTGTACTACTTGCATCATAGCATCTTTAGAGGATATAAAAGCTATGAGTTGCTTATACAATGGTGCCACATTAATACATTATTTAGCTCTTCCTATGACAATTTCTCATCAGGCCAAAAATCATGTCAATGTAATTAAAAAGACAGAATGGATTCTCACTAGTTTCAAACCCACTACCTAGCTACGATCACACCATTATCTTTGGTGCTCCTGCACCTATTACCACAGAATATCTCTTTTAAATGCATATACCTAAAGCTCAGCATCAGAAAATAAACCTGGTTTTGTTGAAAATAATTCAGACGTGTTTCTGAAGACATACTTCCAATACTACCCATCATACTGCAAGAATATAGCCTTTCCCAAATCCTAGTAGTGATAGAGCCCCAGATTGTTCAGTAAAGAAAACTACTTTTTAAAGTAAGGAATCCAAAGACTTCTTTCAAGGTACCTTATTATACTGTTTACCCTAGAAAAGACTCCTGCCTCAAATTTACATCTACAATTCTGTCCTAATTAATCTCTATCCAAGCTCGTTCCAGCTGGAAAGCCTACTAACTACTTAGACTAAACACACATCCAAAGTGGTATCGTAATCTAGACTGGTCCTTCTGTTAGAGGAAAAAGCCACCAACCAACCAGAGTAAAAATTCATTCACCAGTTTGTATTTTATTGGGAATTTCCAACTTTATGAAAACAATTTCCTCAATATATACTTTATTTTCATATACAACCAGCAGAGTTTCTAGACTGTAATATTGATAATAGCGCATCTATGTGATCTAAAACTCAACAAAAAAGATTCAAGTCTGGACCACACTCCCACCATGACTTTAGATTTACACTCATGTAGCCATCTGCAATATTCACAACTATTTCCCAAGATACCTTCCTGATGACAGAAAAGCACCTGTACTATAGGCAAATCTTAATCCAACATGGTAATTTGGCATTTGAGAATGAGTGACAGAAGGCCAGCACAACAAGAGCTCAAAGACAGACACACATAAAAACACATGCTCCTAGGAAAGAAGTCACCCTCCCAAATAACAAGTTGACAGTCAAGAGCAAAAGCATTTCCATACAGATTTTCACATTTCAGCTGCTTTATTTTAAAGCTTCAGAGTACTCAAAATATCCACACTCAAGGTTTTGTTTTCACTAAGAGCTGTTGGTTAACATTAACAGCGGTAAAGAGAACATTGCCTGCTCTAGTTGATCAGTTAATAACTAATACATTTAATGTAGAACCAGAGGTCTGAGCAGCTAATTAAAATGGAAATGGACAATTTCATATACTTAAGATGTGGAGTCATGCAAAAGAGCTTTGGAAGATCAGCAATAAAACACTACTATTTGGATTTAAATCAATCAGCTTCAGTACTCTTGTAAGAAGAGACAGCACCTTGGGGCTGTTACACAACCCTATTTTGAAAGAAGCAAAGCTTTACAGTCCAAACTAGGGGAAAGTCCCCAGATAGCATTAAAATTAATCAGATTGGCTTTTGTATCTATGACTCAAAACTATGATTGCTTTATTACAGCCACAAAGAACAGATCCTGATTTTTAAACACATGAGCATGGGTTCACTTGTTGGGGGCGCACATGTAACACTTACCTGACTCCACCTTATCAAAGTTGGTTTAATTAGTAAAAGAGACACAAGTGGGTTACTCCACACAAGTAAAACTGACAAATATTTCTCTGAAACAGCAGACAATTATTTGATCTAAAGGAAACACACCCCCTGCCAAGTTATTTATCAAGGTTGCAAATAGGCCCACAGAAGTGACCAGGAATCCCTGTACTAGATATTGAACATGCCCCTCCTCCCCACCTCAAACCCACACGGACTCCATCAGCAAACAGACAATTTAAAAGACCTAGACACAGCTCTTGCCACTATCAGTTTAAAGTCTTTTTGCAAACAATGTTTTTCCTCTCAAATTTTAAATTTCACAACATTTCAGTATAATCTTTTCTCTAGGTTAGATTTAGGTGACTTAAAAAGATCAAGGCCAAAATTATTATATATCCTAGCAATCATCAGCTGGGCCTCCATATTACTGCTACAAAAGATCACCTTATGGGAAAATGTGAAAAACCTTTTTTATTAATTCTAGAAGAGCACTTCACACACAGTGTAGTCAAGAATAAGGCAGAATATCAATGGGTTTATGTCCAGAAGCGTAAATGAAGATTACTCAACATAAAAGGGGACTCAAGTTCTCAAAGAATATCCATCTGAAACTGCCAGTCATCTTGTCTCATTTAAGTGCATTTCAAGCAAAGCCATCAGTAGTTAAGTCTGTTGGACAGCTTTAAAAAAAAAAAATAATAAACAACCTCCTGCAATTAGTGTTTGCTCCACTGCTGTGTCAGGATGTGTCAGTCTGCAAGAACTGCAGCTTGCTTCTACTGACTATGATGCAGCTGACTGCACTAAGTTAGCATAATGATTCTAGAGATCATTTATAGCATTGCAGACCAACAAAATAATGTTACAGGCTGAGGTCTCGTATCAGGTCAAAAGACAGATCAAAGAGGGAACTTCTCCATCATTTTCAGCATGAACATGGACCTCAGATGTTCCTCATAACTGTGCTAGAAGACCTATAACAGCTTTATTATGAAACCTCTGTTATGGAAGGTAGTTTTCTTCCAATCTCTGTATGAATGGAAGAAAATAAAATTCTCATTCACATGGTATTTTCTGATCAGCACTCCACATATGCTTCACTGTACACAAAGCTAGACCCTTAAAACACAAAATGTATGGAAACCTGTGTTCTACTCAGCTATTTACCTCAGCAACAGTTTCTTTCCCCTTGGTAACCTGCAGATTTTATTTCCCATTTTTTGAGATTTCAGTAATAGAATTCGTTTGTAATAATTTGTTCTTTATGAAATTACAGGAGGTGTAAGGCAAAATATTAAGTTTATGTTAAAGTGGTAATTTAATAGTGATCCCTAGCACACAGATGTCTGTGGGCATTTAGTGCCTGAAGCATGTTGCCCTATTTGGACAAACAGGGAGATTCACATCAGTAATTCTGTGAACGCGGCCATGCATATGGTATAAACATGCCATATATGGTATAAGCACAAGTAGTTGTAGTTAATCAGCTGACATTCACCACTGCTGAAGAGACAAAGGTGTGCAGTTATTAGGTTGTTACTGGAGTTGTGGCACTCTGCCCTATGCCACCACTGAAACTGCTGCCAGAAAAGCCTCAATAACAACATTGCTGAATGAAATGTTTGCTTGTCCAGTCTAATCCAAAGAGCTTCAAATTTAAAGTGATCTTAGTAAGCAACTACCGGGAAAGCCCAGAACTACTTCAAGCATTTCCATCAGATTTTAAAAGGAATAAGGATGTCTCAGAATACAAAATACAAAGGGAAAGACAGTTCTCNGGGGGGGGGGGGGGGGGGATTACCAGCCTTGATTTGTCAAGGACAAGGGCACATCCTGTGCCAGCAGGCTCAACTCTGCTGCCCTGAAGCCATTCTGCTCCATTTACTGGAGTACATTGGTTTATATAAGCATGTACTAAATACAGAGAGGAAGCTTTCTACAGTTTGAACCTGAAAGGCATTTTTGTAGTATTATGCAAACAGGAGTAGAATATGCAGATTTAAGAGCAAAAGCTGTAGCTGTAGAAAAGGAAGAGAAGATAGTTCATGTAAGAGCATATCAGAACAGTTGTACAGAACAGAGGTAACATATCGTTCTTAGAAGAAAACCAAACGTTGTAAGATTAGCATAACAGACAAACCTTTGCTTCTGAGCTGTAACTTGTGCTGTAACTAGCAACAAAAATACCACCAAATATCAGTCATAGCAGCGCTTACCTTACACCTATAAGTAGTGCTATCAGCATTGAACAAATAGGATCTGCTATCATTAGACCATAGTTCTGCATCAATATAGCAGATATGATTACACCAATACTTCCAAGTGTGTCTGCAACTATGTGTAGAAATACACCTGTAAGAGATTAATTGATATCATGACAACTTGCTAGTCTTAAAGCTAATGGAGTATTTCAAAGACAGAAAATGGAAAATTGTTGCAAGAACTAGATAACATGACTTATGCTTCTTAAATTTGTGGTCAATTTTTGGTCAATCACAAAGAAAGTGATCACAGGATTTCAACATATTTGTAGAATATAGAGCATTTGAAGAATTTACATTATTTTCTGCACTTAGCGGTAAGGGGTATTCATGGCATGGCTATCAACTAAAGCAGTGATTAACAGATGTAGCTAAATTTTTTTCACTTGATAGCTACGCATATTACAGTAAAGAAACTCATGCTCCCTGATGCCTACAATGATAAGTACTGTATAACATGGAAAGACTGTTAATAGAAACAGCTCTGTAAAGCATTTAAAGATGTTAATGTTTCACTGACAATATCTTGTAGAAGTTATTTGGCAAAGAAATCCAAGACAAATTATTTTGAGAATTAAACAATACTGTAGACATGAACAACTTCACTCTTAGTTTGAAGAATAACACACTACCTTAAAAGACAAAGAAACAAGCACTTCGCAGCTAGCTAAAATTTAGCTTTTGGAGCTCTCTGGTGGCAGTGACGAGAACGATCATTCGGAAGCAGCTTTTTGAATACAATTCTCCAGACTCAGATAATCCCTCCTCACAAAAAAAAACGCGTGACTATAAATCAGCTCTTTAGTGATTTTTCCAAGTCTATATTTGTACCGGGTCTGGCTGGGATGGATTTAATTTTCTTCATAGCAGCCTGTATGGTGCTGTGGTTTAGACTTGTGACTAAAACTGTGTTGATAACAGACCGATGTTTTAGCTATTGCCAAACAGTGCTTGCACAGCATCAAGGCCTTCTGTTTCTCACTCTGCCCCACAGCAAATAGCCTGGGGTGGGCAAGATGCTGGGAGGGCACACAGCCACGACAACTAACCCGAACCGACCAGAGGGATATTCCATACCATATATCACCATGCTCAGCCATAAAAACGGGTGTTATCTTTTCAAAATAGCTGTTGCTCAGAGACTTCCTGGGCATTGGTCTGCTAGTGGAGATGGTGAGCGATTGTGTTTGCATCACCTGGTTGTTTGGGGTTTTTTTTCTTTTTTTTTCATCGAATAAGAGAAAACAGTATGTACATTTAGGTGTGCCAAATAATTACTACCAAAAAAAAAAAAAAGCTCAAAACTGACATCTAAATTACCAGTAATTTATTTACACTAACACTCAGGAGATCATGGACTCCAATACTCCTTCAAGCAATTTAGAGTGAATTAACATCTTGTCTAAACCAACTGTAATAGCTTGATGAAATGCAAGTTTTATATAGTTCAAATACATTCTACCTTAATAATACTGTTTTTCACATTCTAGAGTATACATTGCAGTTAGGCTTCTTAGGTTTCTGCTTTTAACCACTCTTTCCTAGATTATTATTAATATTTGATTTTTCAGCATCAGTAACAGAAGCTAAATCCTAGCCTTTAGGATCTCCCTTTTGAACTGTATTGGCACCGCATTACATTTAGACTTCAGTGAATGCCTCAACACCTAGCCATGCACAGGGTATGGCAGTGCTCTGTTTACAGGTGGCAGAGGATTTCATAAAATAGCTCCTCTAAGAAAAATGTAGCATTTACCCAGAAGCACCCTCTAAAACAGATGTGTGAGAAACAGCCACAAGCAAGCAGACCATGATAAAACTAATACACCACTATATTTATTCTCATCATACCTTGTAAAATCTGTTTGCTGGATCCAGTCATCCCTTCAAGAGAATGGTCACCTGTGAAGACAATTATTGGCATATTAACCTACACAAAGGCGCTCTCTAGTGGTATATTCTGTTATGGTCTTCCTTTCTGAAATTTCTTGAACAGACAAGCTGCTCACAATGACTAGCTGGTACTCTAGCTATTGTTTTTTAACATAGTAATTAAAAGTCCTAAAACACATATTTTTTAAAAAAAGAAATACCACTTTACACAACAGATTTTATATATGTTTACATAAAAAGATCAACCTTTTTTTTTTTTAAATGAAAACAAACTGAGAAATAAGACCTTTCTAGTATTTAGCAAAATAAGGCACTCTCAAGAATACAAGCCATACACACAAGCAAGAAGAGTAAGGTCAAATAAATTTGCTAACCAGAAATACCTCACTTAAGCAAACATCCACACCTAAAACATCTACACATAAAAGAACAAGAATAAGACTTGGAGAAGGTAGAACTAAGTCAAAAAAATCTTCTCATCCAAGCAGATTAATGCCTCTCTGGAACGCATCAGAAAGATATTTTAAGAAAAACTTGTTAAAAGACAGCAAATGACTTCTAATGATGATANAATACAAGCCATACACACAAGCAAGAAGAGTAAGGTCAAATAAATTTGCTAACCAGAAATACCTCACTTAAGCAAACATCTACACCTAACATAAAACAACAAGAATAAGACTTGGAGAAGGTAGAACTAAGTCAAAAAAATCTTCTCATCCAAGCAGATTAATGCCTCTCTGGAACGCATCAGAAAGATATTTTAAGAAAAACTTGTTAAAAGACAGCAAATGACTTCTAATGATGATACATAATAATTTATGCAAAAGTTGAATATCAAATTGCACAAAACAGATGGCTATATTTGCTGTTCCACTGGCGTGAGGGGCATGGGGACATTAAGGAAGAGGCAAGGGGGAGCTCCTGCTTTCCAACAAAACCCCAGGAAAACAAGCACCAATTTTCTACTAAAAATAGCAAGGAAGGGACAAGTAAGTATTTTTATACTTTTTGTCACCTCCTGTCTGCAAGTTACCACACTATTCCCTGCTCTGAATGTGCACGTATTCAGTCACATCAGATTCTAGTTTATGGCTTAGGCAGGAAGGACTGACTGACAGCCCTGCGTTCCAGTAAGGCTTTCCTTTGCATTATTTCAAACAGGTAATAACCACACTCTCTCTTTTCCCATAGTGAGGGCTACTGATCACATCTTGCATGGATGTCCCTTCACAGATTGTTTACCTTTATAGAAAAAGATTCCTTTATAGAAAAGATTTAAGTATAGCTAAGATACAAACTACCCTTTTCCTAACCAGCTTTAAAACCGATTACAGCTACACAAGATGGGGAAAATCTTGTATTTGAGATCACAAACCAAGTATAACATATCAAGCTGTAAGTACAAAAAGTAAAATTGCTTGTTCATCTCTCCTAATATCTCGATCTATAAAATTATTTAAATGGAGAACACTAGCAAAGCAGCTTAACTTTGTCTATTGCTTTTAATAAAAAATTGGAACAGAGCACTTGATAACTAATTTCATTATAATGCTGTAGCATACATCTGTTTTATCTTTTGCCAACACATAACATTATGGTGAACATTCAAAAAATGTAGGTAAAGCAAAACCTTTAAAAACTAACACTGAACTTACTGCAAGTGAAACAGCATTTACCAAAGTGAGCCACAAAACATGGTCGTGGCATAACATACCACACAATTAGTGAAACTACTTCCATATATGCTCACAACAAGCTGCCAGCAGCCTCTCATTTTTTTTTCCCCCCAGTAAATCATTAATAGCAAATTTAAATTGAGTCCAGATGGTCTATGACATTAACTAAGTACTTACCGTGACAATAATCCTGACCGTGAGAGTGTCCATGGCTATGGCCATGATCATGAGCGTGTCCGTGGACTTGTTTATGTTCATGGCTGTGACCATGACCTCCGTGACTGTGTCCATGGCTGAGACCACCATTAAATAGAGAATGGCTGTGTTCATGCCCTATAAACAAATAGCACCAGAGTGTAAATTTCAAGTGTTGAATAAAAATATGCTTACATTTGTCTCTAAGCTACTCAAAACCTATTCATCTTTTAGGTCATCTTAAGGTATGGCTTTAAATAAGATAGGAAAATTAACACAGGCTCTCTGTCATCTAAATCTATGCTGTGTAGCTGTATAAAATATATACCTGAATTGAGAAGTCAAGTGCTTTCATACATTCCCACTTCTGAGACAAGTTGTGCTACACTTTTAGTACAATTTGGAAAATGTACACATAACTAGACACAAGCACATTAAAAATAGCTGTTTTAAGAAATCAGAAATTTGCTATTGATCACACATTACAAATTCTAAGCTTGAATTGCTGCTGAAAGACCAAAGACTATAAACTATATCAGTTTATATGTTAAGCTGAAAGATACTAGCTTTACAGAAAAAAATCAAAACCTGAAATGTTTACCATATATATATTTACGCCAATAAATTCTGCATTTAAATTCAAAAGACACTAAGTCTAGAAGCACCTGAAGCTGAATAATCCCATACTTAAAATTTGGTTCAGACACTGGTTTGTAAATTTTCCAGCTGAGACTTCACTTAACTCCAGCTTAATTTTGTCCAAAAGACACTCTACAAATCTCTTCCCATAAGGTATTTCAGAGTGCATGTCCCAGAAAGCAGATTCTGGAGTTCTAGGTCTTCTAGTTAATCGATATTAACATGGGAAGTATGGTAGGCTAGTGATAAAACATAACAGTCAATATTGCAACAATCCACATATACATTTGGCTAGGATTGCCACTAAAAAGACATTAAAATTTAATACAGGGGTTCTCATTGGAGGATTCTAAGGTCCTGGAACATGGGGTGCCAAGAAAGGAAACAGTACTGAAAATTATAGACATCTTACCAGAGCCATGTGAATGCCCGTGACCTCCATGTTGAAAAACAAATATTCCTACAAGATTTACAATGAATCCTAGTATAGAAACAGGAAGAAGTCTCTCATGATGCACATCAGGAGGCTCAAGTGCTCTCTAAAAAAAACAAAAACAAAACAAAACACAAAACCAACAAAACCAAAACCACAACAAACAAGCAAAAGTAAACCCCAAAACAACAAACCAAGAAGCAAATGCAGAGTTTTTGAGCATTCTCAAACTGACATATCTAAAGACATAATTAGAAGTTACTTGGGACTTTCAGGTTTTGGGATGGCACACAGACTAATTCTAACTGTCTGACATTGAAGTTTTACTATTAAAGTTGTGAAAGTATAGTAGAATATTCTGATATTCTAGCTAACTTT
Source organism: Aramus guarauna (assembly GCA_013400195.1). Classification (NCBI taxonomy): domain Eukaryota; kingdom Metazoa; phylum Chordata; class Aves; order Gruiformes; family Aramidae; genus Aramus; species Aramus guarauna. The sequence continues at coordinate 285,920 of VXBL01007290.1, read as the reverse complement.
TATCATAAGATTTCATTATGCTGCGGGATGTGGCTCAACGCCATATGAAAACATTCAAGTTTGTTGTAGTATGTGGATTGCACAACTTATCCAGACAACATCCAAGAGTCTGGAATGCCATTTCTTCCTTTCTTCTTAGAAGGGTTGAAGGTATAAGGGGAATGAAATGAAGACTGAGAACAAACTGTGGCATTTTTTAAAACTTCTAAAATCTAGATTGATTGGGGGGTTTTTAATTCTTTTTACCCTACTTACTTTGGAAGTTTTTTTTCAACAAGACATTATAGGCCTAACACAATTTGTATCTGAAGCTAAGTGTTGAAGAGTGTAAATTACTATTGACAGGGAGAGAAACATTCACCATCTATCCACAGGGATGAAAAGTACAGGCAATAGGAAGACAATGAAACTTTCAGTAGATGTAAAATTTTCAAGTGACAGAGAGAAAAGGAGTCACCATCACAAGCAAGGGGAATACTTCGCATGAGAACTAAGACCAGCAGGAAAAGAATGATGTTTCAACATTACATATGACCCTTCCAGTAGCAGGTTGTTTTTTTTCCTACTAAGTTTTGTTGCTGTTTCTAGATTTCAAGTGTTTTCCCAAGCTTTTAGGCAATTTCAGCCTGGTTTATACTGATTTTGAGGTATTTACAGGCTTATCTATGTAAAGGATATGTTCCTGAAAGCTCTTACCAGTTCTCTATTAATTAAAAAAAATCCTACTAGAATGTATTCTGAACTAGCAATCTAAACAAATTTATAGGGCTCCTCCCATTAAAAAGTAAAATGCGAGCTGCTCAGAATCAGTTATCAATTTTACTCTTCATGCTACCTCACTTCAATGCAGACACCCTTGATGTCTAAACTTTAATCTTGAAATTATCACCTGAACCATCTTGTAAAAAAATAAAAAAATAAAAAATTAAAAAATTTTGAGAAAAGTGCCCTTGTAAATATTAAAGCTATTATTACTTGCCATTTATATCAGACTTCAAGATTTGGAAGCTAATGCCCTTTCTTTAATGATTTAGTACATTCTGTGAAGAAGTTGGATTTCCATTTCTTATGACTAACTTCTCTCCTCTGAATGACTAGCTTTGGCCGTTCTTTCTTGGCCTCATTTGTTCTTTAACAGTGAGAAGTAAAGATCTTTCTATGACATACTTAACTGGTTGAAAAAAGGACAGGGTAATTGTCACAGTATCTTTACACACAATCACAATACACTATTTTAGAAGCTAGTACAGATGCACTGAAAAAGCTGTGTTTCTCTGTCACAAAACAGCAATTTCAGATGACCCCATTCTCTGTTCAAATCACAGATTTTTAACCACTTATGAACATATACAATCAATTTCAATAATTTGATCCCCATTATATATGCTCTACAAATAGAAATGTGGCAATTGATAGTGCAATTGACTTCATAACATACCTCAACACCTTCAGAAAAAATGAAGAATGCTGTAAAGATGAGGAATAAACCATTTACAAAACCAGCAAGTACTTCTGCTCGAACATACCTGCAAGAAACAAAAAAACACTAGCAGATATTACCATGTCCATTTACATGCTGAAAATTCAAAGTGGAATTTGGAGACTGGAGTACAATTTTCTAGTTCTCGAACAGTCATATTACACAGGGAATTGCTAAATGCAAGATGCAGCATATAAACTACAAATAATTATACGAAATTCACTATGTTGTATTTTGACAGAAATCACTTGATCTAGATTAGCCATTACCTGATCTAGACAAAAGAAAACTTTCAATACATCAGAATCTTCCCATTTAAGATCATCTCTACTCAAAGTTATGGTATAAATGTGTATTTGGAAGCCACAAAATAAGATAAGCATGTGACATCTAATAAAATTCTGCTGATGTAAAGTTCTGTTTAATATCAGTCATACATTAATTTGCTACTTGTCTAGTAGGTTTTTTTTTAGTAAAAGCTTTAAGTAGAAAGCAATTATTTCAGCTACTAAATTTTTTCAATGAAAGACAGCCAGGTTAGTATAATATGTAATTCCAATGTAGCAAACATTAGACTTAATAAATTATGGCTGTTCTCCAATAAATAGAACACCAGCTGTTTAAATGCAGAGCAGTAATTAATACAGAACCTGCTTTCATTGCAATTAGTTCATGGTACAATTAATTCTTCCTAAATTGATTTCTAGCCACACTGGAGCTTCCACCTTAGTTAAACAGTGCGTTAAGTTCCAAACTACATTATCTATGTTTAGGCAAGACAGCTGAAGTTAAATGCTGACAGTCAGGTCAGTAATGCTATGGGGAATGCAGTAACCCATGTTACAGCTCATTTGCTGTTAATTAATCAGTGTCACCCATTAATCATATTGTATCACCAGTATTGTTTTATAGGGCACAACTGCAATGTGCAATGGAACCAAGTGCCCTTGAAACAGAATCAGGAGCAGCTGCTATATCCATGAAGGGCAGCGTAGGATGACATATCTCAGCCTTGAGGATCCGTGGTAATCGTAACCACAACTCTTGAAACCCGCAGGTTTTTAGAAGCATGGTTCATAATCTCAGGTGCAGCATCACTGAGACTTAGCTCCTTTCAGTTGTCACTTTCTATTCCAAAGAAGGCACAGAGCACCACAGCCTGAGATTGTACCTCACTGCAACCCATGATGTGGCTGCTCTTATTTCACTGGTGCCATGAACAGTTGATAACGCAGGGCAACTTTCTGCTAACTTGTTTCCACTAGTATGATCACAGATCTTACAAGTGATGAACCTGCTCCCCAAAAGCAATACCTTTACATTGTTACTATTTCTAAGGGGATATTAACTTAAAGGTTTAAATAACTTGCCTTAAAAACACACACTTTCAATATTGTTTTTCCATGTTCTGCAAGAACAGGTTTTGTTCATATAGCAAAAAATTACCACCTAGACATTTACTAAAATACATTAAGGTAACAGTGTGAAGTTTCTTACCCATATGAGAAAGCATCGTTTGACCTCCATTTTGAAATAACTGAAGCTGCTAATCCAGCCAACAGAGCAGTACAGTCAAAAAACATATGAAAAGAATCTGATATTAGACCTAAACTGGAAAAGAACAGAAAAAAAAAAAAGTTATGTTCCACATGCTACATGCTGACTATGAAAAAACCCAATATTTAATCTTTTACACACTAGCAGAATACACTGTGTGTCTAAGCTTCAGGCATGGTTTTGCTAGGAGAAATCCACGCTAGATCATCAATGCAAAGACAATGACAAAACTGCTTTTGTCAGCTTAGGGAAGGCACTTTGGGAGAGCTCTTGGCAAAAAATCCTCCTCGTATATGATTTTGGTGGTAGCAGGGGCCAGTTTCCCCTGACACACACAAACCAAAGCCCCTGGAGAAGATATACCCACAGCCATATCTCTCACCAACATTAATTCGGCTAGAATAGCATATGGACACAAGTTGCATTTAAATATTGACACCACATGGGCTTGTAGAAGTAGTATTTCACATCCCGTTAAAAATTAGATTTAAAGATACTGCTTTTGAGTATCATGGGCAGTATATATATAGGTTAACTAGTACAGCAATACTAAAACTCTTCTGCTGAAGACTACCAATACCACCATAGTGATGGCACTAAGCATTTACAGAAGCAATATTCTCAAATCCATTTTTAAACTTGATACTTTGGAAGAGTTTGCACACACAGGGAAAATTGGTCAAAAATTCTTTAATGCCTGCAGTAAAAAGACCCCAATGAATCAATCAAAGTTTCATAAAATTTTGACAAACACATGCTTGTGAAATTATTTTAGGCCTGTAAATTCAGAAGTCTTCCACTTATGATTTACTTCATTATGTCAAACATTCTGTAAAGTCTACTTGAGCATAGCAGTTTTCCTCTCAAGCATCTTATTTCAGAACTAATGCACCATCAAATGAGAATTTGTCTTTGATGTTCATTCACACTGCAGCAACTTGACACTTTCTATGAGTAAGACAGGCTGAAAATGGAGTTTCAGTACATGGGGAATTCTAGGATCACATAATCTTTTGCCTGAAATAAAAGCAGGATGGCAAGCAATACACTTGTTAATACTTTTGACAACTATATACCTTTCCTAAATAGCCATATTTTGTGTTTACAGTTGTTTTTACATTTTACCTGAGCAGAGAAGCCAGGCCTCGATGGCATTGCCAAAGCACCAGACCTACATACTTTTTAATTTATCGCTGCTCAGTCTCCTTACTTCCAATCACAAACCTTCAGGCAGTGTTTTAGCCTGAATCATAAACACATATAGAACTTATCCAAGATGCATCTAGTTATTCCCACTATAACAGACTATATCAGAGAGGGGTAAGTAACTACATTACTTCACAGCAAAAAGCAAGGTTTCCAGCATCCCAATCTCTACTGGGATCACACACATCCAAGGTTAACATACTGTGGCGAAGCTATGATTTTAAAAAATAAAAATGCAGACAAGGGCACTAAGTTGCTATGGATGGCTGCTTCTTCATTTGGCTAAGTGTAAAGACAGTAATCATTTGCTCCTTTTGGCAGTGATCACCATTACTCTTCTAATTTGACTGGAATGTGTCCACACAGAAATAAAAGCAAATACCTGTTCAATCTGTTCTTTCAGCTGAATGGATCCAAGCTAATTCCAGTTCAAAATGAGAGTGGTATCAGAACAATCATGAGCCACTGCTTGTAAACCTTATCAGGCCTTAAATCTTTACCTTACCAGCTGCAAGGCATTGACTAGAAGACACACACTCCCCTTTCATCTAGAAGCTGAATGAAGCAGAGGCTAAAAGACCACTTCTTAAACCGTTTATTTCAATTACCAATGCACAACTACAATCTTGATTGACAGACACAGGAAAAGTTTAGCATGCTGTTTTACCCTACAAAGTTCAAAGCAACTTAACTTAGTTCACGAGTCACCCAGTCAGTAGAACTGATATCAGTTTGTAGGCTGTATGTAAATTTAACATCACACACAACAGTTGCTAAATTTTACTAAATTACTAATCATGAACAAGTACTGTAAGTCTGCAAGGAAGTATGTGCATTGAAAGACAAAAATTGCTTCATATTTGAAAACATTTGATACAGAGGTACTGATAAGGATTTGTTATTACACTTGTCCCAAAAGTTCCATTTTCCCAATCCTTTGGTTGTCTAAGAGCAATTACTTACACAACTCAGTTCTTGGAAACTGAAGAACAAATAGCAGTTACTGGTAGTAACAAGTTCTACAGAACAGCCACGTTTTCACGCTGAAGTCAAGCACAAAGTTTCATTAGCCAAAGTTTGAACTACTTCACATTAAAAACCCAAACCATTTCAGCCTGACTGAAATAAATTCTAGACTAATCAGAAGTGTTTCAGATGAAACATTTAACTGTGGAAGAAGTGGGTTTGGGAGAGGAGAGTACATATCTTTCTCTCTATATATTTACCTATATAATTTATGGACACATACAGAGGTATATATACATACAACTATAACACATTTAAGGCAGAGGGTGATGGCATGAAAAATTGTCCTTAGGTGGTCTAGCCACCAAAGCAGGGAACAGATTAAGTCATTCTGAACAAACTTTAAAGGAAGACCAAAGGTTTTAGCTGGGTGCCTACGAAGCAGCAGAATAGAATTTCCTATTGAATTCTTGAAGGGTATAGGTGACAGCTTTTCCCTCCCCAAACCCAGATGACATCCCTAGGGAAACAGCTCATTTTAGGTTTGGTTCTGAGCAGTAAGGAAGATCCAGTGGGGGAAAAAAAAAAACAACAAAAAAACCCCACAAAGCACACCAAACATTCAGGTAGAAGGTAATTATGGTGACAGTAACCCTAAGTTTGTAATGATTCTGAAATGGAAGGAATAAGCATGGCACACCACAGATAGCTAGTGTTTTCTGGGGTGGTTTTTTTTGGTTGGTTGGTTTTGGGTTTTTTTAATAGTCTCCTGGGAAAGAGAAGAGTGTATAAGGACTGTTACTGAAACAAAATCCCATACTAACTCTAGACCCAGAAACCATACAGCAAGTTATCATGGCACTGTGCTCACACCTGCAAGTCTCAAAGGGAAGACTTACCACACATACAACAAAAGCACAGCTGTGCTGCTTTCAAGACCTAAGCTAACATCTCCAAGTAGCCAGAGGCATGTGGATTTATCAAGAGGGGTCAGCACAGACTGTGTCTGCATGCAATTCATCGCGTAGCATAAACATGCTGTCTATTATAGGTGAAGCTACAAGTGATTCAACTGCACAAACAATAGGAAGCCTAGTAAGAGGCGGATCTGATTTCATCTGAGGCTTTTTTAAAATGACCTGTAAATTAACGAGACCTTAAAGAACTGAGTGCGAAGTGATTACTAAAGTAAACAAGCAATGCAGTCAACCACTAGCAACATGGGATGCATGCAAGAACTTCCATTACAACTGGAACACATCATCCAGATTATTATCTAGCAGAAACCCTGTACTCAAATACATTGTGTCTAAATGAGGACATTTCCACAGGTGGTTTATTAACATAAGTTTAACACCAAATTATACAAGTATGCACGTAACAGTATTTTAAAAGAGAACAGCCCAAGTAGCAGATTTCAACTTTAAACAAGTTCTCAGCTAGTAAAATACCACATCCAGTTCTGTTGTCTATGCTTCAAGAACATTAACATACAAGAATATTGCTAAGATCATATAAATAACAAAACAGCTACATAAGTTCAGGAAAAAACCTACTTGGCAAACAAAACCTAAGCAGAAAGCAAGACATAAGGAAAAAAAATTAAAATTTTTAGAACTTACTGACAAAAATCTTGGGGGCTGAAATAATAGATTTGATTTTGAAATAAGAATATTCTAGTCAAAGAACTCACAGCAATCTGCTTAAATTTAAATGGACAAAAGTGTAGTTTCAGAATCACAATTAAAAAGAAATTCCTTAGTCTGTGGAAGCCAAAGAAAGAATCATCTGACATCATCAAGGGCACGAGAGAACAGAATCCAAGATCATGCTTCTAACACTTGCAGCATCAGGCACTGGGCATACCCAAGTGGAATAAAGAACTCCAAGTGCTCCAAGATGATACAAAAAATCCCCTTTACAAACATTCCGTTTCTGCATCTCTCACACACAGAGCAAAGGAGCTATGCTCTTCAAACTGAAGAAATAATTTTCCCTATGGGGCTCCTTGTTTGCTTGTTATCTGCTCGTTCTTCGAAGGCATGAACCATCTGCATTGACTGAACGCATTTCTCATCATATTCTCTGTTGCTCCTCTCTACTAAAGAGATACTTGCTAAGATACTGTTTTGTTCTAGCACAAAATCTAGGCTTAATGTAAAGATACCTGAAACTAGTGACTTGAAATATAAACAAGATGTCCAACTAATGACTATCCTGCAAATCCCAATTCTTAATCTCTAAATGAACAAAAATAAATAACAGTCTTTTCACTTCCAGTAAGCCAAATTCTTCAGTGACAAATTTCTGGCAAGTGTCACTTCAGTTTCTCAGTTTAATTATACAGGACTTTCTCTAGCATATATTTTATTTCTGGTCACACTACAAAAAAAATTGTTATGCTTAAAAGAAAGACATCAGAACAAACGCACATGAACATAAAGCTCTTTATACCTGAACCATTAAGAAAAATATTTGCATCTTCTGAGCTATTAAAAAATTATCCATACTCAAATAGACAGACTACACATACAATAATCCTCACACAACTGCAAAGTGAATCAACATCAAAGTCAAAACCAAGCACGTCCACGATGATCTGCACATTGCCAAGATAGTCTGTGCCCAAGACAGCACTGCGTTCCCACCTGTGCTACAGTGGCAATTACTGTCATCAAGGTTATAGTACAATTTGAAAGATTCAGAGAAACATGATAAATATTTAGGATGCAACCATTTCCAAATCCACATTACGGCATTTACTCCAGACTCTTGATTAAAAAGTTCTAGTAATCCATGTCCATACCACAGCTTTTGATACAGACTACTTTAAGCTCCATGTGGAAGGACCCACTGTTGGGCTTAAATAACATGTCCATGCCAGTCCACTTGGAACTAACTATTGACATAGAGACTGAAATACCACCATAAAACAACTTCTCTATCAAAAATGATGCATGACGGAGATACTACCACCACTGTCCTCTGCCTGTACATCATACACCAGTACTGAAGATATTGTGTGTTTCTGCTTCTATTTTACGACAGATTTTTCAGTAGCAATTCAGTCGAGTCCTTCCTGCTTTTTCCACCTTTGTGAATTTGTATGCTATATAAAGTATCACTTAGTTATACCAGGATGCATTAATTCCTGTTTCTCACTCAGAGACAAGGACGTCTGGTGCAGTGCTGGTTTTGATAGCCCAGCTATCAACTTACAAATAAAGCCACGTTCCCAGACATAGGGTCCCTATGGCAAGTGGCAGGCACGAAACGGTTACAACGCCTGGGCCCTGTAACTGGCGCCAAGGCCAGGCCAGCTCTTCAGCAAAGAGCCGAGCAGCGCTGCCGGCAAGACCGCGGTTTCAAACAGCATTCCTCCATTATGCGCCGAGTCGCGCCCCCAAGCCGGAGCGCCTCCCCCTCCTCGAGCCTCTGGAGTCTGGCTGAGGGGATGGCGGAGCCGGTCGCTACCAACGGGAGGGCTCCGGCTCGGGAGTAGTTCTCCAGCAGCCCCCAACGCTCTGCCGACCGGTCCCTCCGGACGGCGGGCCAGGAAGCCAAGCCCGGCCACACGGCCCCAGCCCGCGGCGCCCCGACCCGGCCCCGCCGAGAGGGAGACGTGGCACTGGCCGCGGCGGGAGGCGCTGCTTCCTGCGCGCTGGGAGCCGCTCCCGCCTCGCCAGCCGCCCTGTGCCGCGGGCCCCCCGCCCCCTCCCCGGTACCTGTTACTCCAGATGCCGTAGAGCAGCTCCACGAAGGCGAAGGAGAGATTGAGGCAGAGGAAGAAAAAGAGGTTGCGGGAGGTCTTGTCCGCCAGGATGGACCTGCGGACAGAGCGCACGACAGGTCACCCACTATCGGCACAGCAGGAGGCAGTGGCGAAAGGCTAGACCTGCTCGCCGAGCGGCTCAGGCACCCTCGGAACCAGCCTTCCCCAGCCCCTCCGCGGGGGCTCGGCCGCGACCCCGGCCCTCACTGCGCCCGGCCCGGCCCGCCCCCCCCGGCCGCTCACCTGAACCAGCCCGACACCTTCCTGAGCAGGTTGAGCCTGGGCGGCTTGTACTCATCATCCTTGATGGAGAGTGGCAACATCTTGCCGGGGCTACGGCGTGCCCGGCCGGCAGAGCGGGCAGGCGGGGCAGGGCAGGGCAGGAACGCTCCCCCTGCGGCCGGCCCACACGCCAGTCACGCTTCCGGCCTACCACTACGCGCCTGCGCGCCGCCGCGGCGCGAGGAGCGGGGCGGCGGCGGGGTCGCGTCGGCACGGCCCGTCCGCGCGCAGGGGGCGGGACCGGGGTTGGCGGTGGCTCCCGCGGGCAGTGGCAGCGCGTGGTGCGGGGGCTGGTTGCTGTCCAGCCTCTGGGTCGCGCGGAGCAGAGCGCGCGCTGCCCGGGAAAGCAGAACGCAGCCCGGAACGTGAACTCTCGCCCGCCCCGTGCCAGCTGCTCGCCTGCG
>VXBL01007290.1:264739-276231 GCA_013400195.1 Aramus guarauna | reverse complement strand
GCTCCCGGAGCAGCCGCTGCGGCAGGCCTCGGTACGGGGCTGGAGTGGCGGCCTGGCGCCCCGCGGCCGGACCCGGGCTGAGGCGCAAAGCAGCGCTCTGGGAAGACCGTGGCAGCTAGAGCTGCCGGGGCCGAGCAAGGGGGGGGACTCCCAGCCTGCGGCAGGACCCCGAACTACAAACTGGGGCCTGCCGGGAGGAAACGGAGGGACGCCTCACAGGAAGCGAGGTACGGCGGCGCCGCCATAGCGCTGCGGCGGTCCCGCCCGGGCCGCCCCTGAGTCACCGGAGCGGTGTGCGCGGGCAGGCCGAGCCGCGGGGTGCCGGGCCGGCACCTCCTCCCCTCTGTCTTGCTGCCCGCCGCCGCGCTCGCTGCTGCCGCTACCGCCTGGGAAGCACAACTAGCTGCTGGTAGCGCCGAGCTGCTGGGGAAGCAACCGGCAGCACCGGCGTCCTCCTGAACGTGAGCGAAACTATGCATGAGGGGGCGGCCGGGCCGGGCGGGGGGCGGCGTCCTCTGCCCGGAGGGGGAAGCTGTTCGCTTCTGCTGCCTGGCTGCATATAATTATTATGAATATTATGAGGTGCTGCCTGTGAAGAGAGGAGAACCCGCTGAAGAAGGATTAAAATATTGTATTTTGATATAGCATTTTTATTTTTCGTCAATTTTGTTTTGAAGANGAGGATTAAAATATTGTATTTTGATATAGCATTTTTATTTTTCGTCAATTTTGTTTTGAAGAGGTGTTCTCTACAGGCAGTGTTGTAAGAATTTTTTAAAGGGGTCAATCTTGCATTGCAATTTTATAACTTAAATGGCAAAACTGATCGGCAGTTTATTATTGGAAAGTGCCATGATGTTAAAAAAGATGTTATTAATATTTTGTATAGACATTTATTTTAAATGAAGAGTATATAATCCTTACTTGTTATTACAGCCTACTGTAATGCAGTTGAGTAAATGCAAGAATGTATGGCAAGCCAGGAAGTCTCATTACCACTGTGAACAACATTTATAGTTTCATCTGAAGTATGCTCTTAAATTTTTACTAATTAATCACTACAGTAGCATTGGTAAGTGTTGTTGCAATTGGGGAAAGAGAATCTAAGGTTCACCTTTTTAAAAGCACATATGACCGAGATATGGCAGACCTAGGAAATGCTGAGTAGCAGCTGCTGCCAGTAATTTTTAGAAGTCAGGCATGTTTGTTTACACCTATAGAATGAAACAATCAAAACAAGTGATTAGCTTCTGGAAATAGTTTCAATGACCTTTCCAGCCTCACAAAATAAGTCAGTGGTAAAACTGGAACTCAAATTTGGGAAGATCTCTATGTGTGGATGTATTCAGATTGGTATACATACAAATTGGCAATTATGTAGTTTTAAGAAGCTTATATAACCTGAACAGATCGCTCTTACAAAATTTCACATAGGTTCAACTATTAAATACAAGTTCTTGTTCTGTAAACTTTTATAGTACCATTCCTAAATAAAAAATAAAAACTCCCTTTCTTTGTTCAACTAGTTTTAGAAGAACAAAAATCCTTCCAACAACCTAGGAGACTTAACAGATTTCTTAAGTTGCTGTCCTGCATCTTGGGCATCCTTCCTTTTTGCATTTATACTCATATTTGCATTCCCTTCTGCCAAGCTGCCGAATCAGATGGGATGAACAAAATGCTGTGCGTTAAGCATCTAACACAACTGGTAAGCTTAGTGGAAGGAGAGCATGAAGGGGATGAGCCAGAAAATAAAATAATTTTATTGGGACTACCTGCCTGGCTGTGGTAGCCAAATACATATTTTAGTGGTGCCTAGTGAACAAAGCAACAGACTGAGGTTCTGGCAACCTACTTGTATCTCTGTAGTTGACCCTAAGGATGGAACACATAGGCGCTGCATTGGTATGAAACAGCAATTTTACAAGCAGAGAAATATGCTGTGCTTTTCTTTCTAACCAAGTGGTTAGAATGACTTCTAACTTCTTTCTGGAGCGTTCATTGAAAGGCTGAGACAATTATTCAACTGAGCAATAGGAAGAGGGATTGGATAATTGCCAAGAATGCGTACATCAATCAGTAATTGAGAGGAATGTTTACTTGTAAAAGAATGCTGGGTAGCATGTGGGATAACTGGTGATCTTGTAGAGTCCCTTTAATTTCCAACAGATTCAAAGATCACAGCCAACTGTCCTGTAAAAACAAGGCGGGGAAAACAATCCTACTTGGCAACAATGAGGTAAGTTGAGAGGTCTTTTAGACTGAAATAATTTACATTCGTATTTTCAAGCATGGCATGTGCACTATGGAAAAGAATGATCAAAACTACTGCAAAAAAACATACAGATACTCTCAAGAATTGTAATTGGCGGGGCTGTCCTGGATCACTTAATTTGATCAGAATTCCCTGCTGAAAGCCTAGAAATTACTAATGGAGTAACATATGTATAGATGAGTAGTATTACTACTGTTTAGTAGTAAGCTTAGAATAGTCATCTTTTATTCAGTTCATACTAATCTTGCGAGTAAAGGAGCAGGAACAGATGTGGATGACACATTCAAGGTGCAAACTGTGGAATGGAGTAGTTGCTGGATCCTGCTGAGGTTACAATTTATAAATGTCTGGAGAACTGGGAGTGCTACCTAAGAGGCATGAATGTTGGGGCTACCTTTGTAGGAGCTGCTTTTTAAGAGCTCCCGTTTAGTTCTGAAATCAGGAGGATCCCGAAACCCCTGCCTTATACTAAGGCAGCTTCCCCATCTAGCTGATACATAGCACGTGACATTTCCAGTTTCTACTGAGTTCTAGATTTAGCAGACCAGCTGTTACTGATGATGTTGCATTTCTATATTACTCCATTTGGCATGTTTCTTTTGCTCCATGTGATAATAGCCTCAGTATGATCAGAATCATATTTTCCACATTAATAACCATTATTGAGCAGATATACAAACTATTGACAAAATGTCTGGCAAATCAGTGATAAAGTGATTGTTCCTTCTGTGTATGGTGCCTGAGCAAGGGAAAAACAGCATTTAAGTTCCTCCTTTCTGCCAGAGCTCTTGAGGAGGCACCTTCTCTCCCTTTTGTTTCCCAGCTAAGGCAGAGCTCCTGCAGTGCTGAAAATACTGAATATTCGTACAAATTTGCTTTCTAATTTCAGCAGGATGGGTTTGGTGAGGGATGTAAATGTTCAATCGAAAATGCGGTATGGGGAAAATAAGAGACAACAGTCTAGAGTTAAAGAATTACTGTAGATTCATTTTTGCAAAACAATGAAATTCAAAGTTAACCAATAAAAGTGAAAAGCAAGTAAACATAGAAAATGAGCACCAGAAGTATCTGTCTTCATAGCTGAAAGTAATTGGCCCAAGTCCTAAAATCCTCCTTACTTATTTACTTATACAAAAGTATACTTAATGTTGTGGGAGTGGGACTCAAGAGGTAACTATACATGGGATTAATGACTTTTCTTTTCCTCTCACTTTTTTTAAAGGTATCTTCATTTCTGTAAGCTTCCAGGAAGAGTTATGGGAATCCGCTTACTACGCTTTACTTCTGTGGTGATCATTGTCTTACTTCTTGTGGCAGGTGCTTTAACAGCTTTGCTTCCCAATATCAAAGATGACAAAATGCCAAATTTGAGAAGGGAACCAAAAACCCAGAGTCATTCTGCCTTGGATTCATTTACTCTTATTATGCAGACATATAATAGAACGGACTTACTGCTAAAGCTTTTAAATCATTACCAAGCCATCCCCCACCTACATAAAGTAATTGTTGTGTGGAACAACATTGGTGAGAAGATACCAGAGGAAATGTGGAATTCCTTGGGGCCTCATCCCGTCCCTGTTGTCTTTAAAGTTCAAACTGTAAATCGCATGAGGAACAGACTCCAGAATTTCCCTGAGCTGGAAACAAAAGGTAATCAGTTAATATTGCTACTACTAATATTATTTTCACACTTAAAATCTAAATGCTAAAAGAAAGGTGGTTTGAGTTATAAGATGTAATAAATCCATGGACCTGTTGGGCCACTTACTAGAATGTGGGTAATACAGAAGAAGCCTATGTTACAATGTCAGATGCACACCACCACCAGCAGACTAGAGGCTGTCAATGAAGAGTAAGGAAAAAAAGGGATGTCAAATGCATTTCATGGGCTTTCGCAACTGTGTCTGTTCTCCATTCCCTTTGTCAGGCAAACATAGGCAGTTCAGCCTTTCTTCCCTTTATACTTTAAACTGAAATTCTTAGTGCATGTATTTGTTGGGTCTCTGCATTAATTTGGATTTAAGCCATCTGGTAAAGACTCGCTTTAATCCCTTCATTTTAAGACTTAAGTTCTCAAACATGTTCTGCTCTTCAAAAAAAACTTACCTCCTCAGCTGTCTGGCTTTCTATCTCAAACTATGCATCCTTTTTTTAAGAGTATTTTCCCCAGTCTTTTGGCTATTCATCTAAATATTCTTCCTAAGCTCTTTCCAGGAGAAGCACAACAATAAGCCCTGTTTGTTTCAAGTGGAAAAAAACCCATATGTTACATTACAGACATCACCTTACTCATGATTAGTAAAGGTAATTGTATTTACTGCACCCTTGCAAACATGCCTTGCTACTCAAAACCCATGCCTTCTAGGAAGATGCTAGACACTTCAACTTCCCAAGTGTTTTATTTACTGTAATAGGATTTATATTGACTATAAATGTAAGCTTTAATGCATCTGGAGTTCTGATTATATCTTATATCTTATTATATCTTTTATATATACATATATATCTTATTATATCTTTCCTTTTCCACTTCTTTATAGTCTTTTGCCTAAAATTTACGGGAAAGATTCTTCCTTCTATAGTTAATCATATAGAATGTTGCCTGTTGCTTGCTTATTTAGAACTTGCAAGTAATGAGGAGATGGGTAACATTTTATGCTAAGAATCCTGTATAAATCTCATACACTAAAGAATGATATCTGACTCTTTATTTTAGTTGTATTTTTACACAAGATTAGTAGAATTTTAAGTTGCTTTGCCAGACACTCCAAGTTTTCCAACACATATCTGTCCAGCTGTACTACAGATGATCAAAGGTTGCTGAGTTTTGTTACAGCCTGGCAAATAATCTAAAACTTAGGTTTGCTTCCAGTTACCACAAAGCTGTAGCCTTGCTTTAGCTTTGAAATCTAAATACATTTTCTCACTCTACTTTCAAGGAGTTACAATTCAGCTTAATGGTTATAGAAGTTTTACAGCTAACTTGTCAAATACTGTGCTGCATACTGTGCTCATGTATTTAATCTTTTAATCTTTTGATAAGTTAGAAGGTGTTTGTTTTTTTTTTCTTCCCTCCCTTCAGCCGTTTTAATGATGGATGATGATACACTCGTCAGTGCTCATGACCTTGCTTTTGCCTTCTCTGTTTGGCAGGTAATGTTTTGCACCTTGGCAGTCAGTATTTGTGAGTTACAATTGAGATAAATGTTTTTAATGAGAGTAATACTATGTCATAATGTTTTACCATTGATTTTTTAGCTATAAAGTTAAATTTTAGAAGGATTGAAGCATTGAATAGTAGAAATTGCAAAAATATTCTTCAATAGTAGCTAGATCTGTAATCTACAACTTTGAAATTTTTACCTTTTCTTACATGCGAACACTGAAGTTGCTGACTGAATTTATTTAAATTGATAGTAGGCTGCAAAACAAAAGTGTGTGGGTTTTTTCTCTCTAAGAGAAATTGTTTGTAAACTTACTTCGCCAAAAATAGGGCTGCAAATTGTGCATGGATGTTTCTTGGCACTACATGATGTGAAATGAGGCATATTGTGCCAGCTTTGCAAAACTGTATTTAATTGCAACATTTACTCAGATCAAAGGACCATATGCCAACAATTTCATTCTTTTCTGGAAAAAAATCTTGTGCTCCTCTCTTAAAAAAAAAAAAAAAAAAGTATAAATCTCTCTTGTGAAAATAATTCACACACATTTCACGTTTCACTTTTTAAATTTCTTTTTTTCTTTCAGCAATTTCCAGAGCATATAGTGGGATTTGTTCCTAGAAAGCACATTTCTACTCCTTCAGGTGTATACAGTTATGGCAGCTTTGAATTGCAGAACCCTGGATTTGGAAATGGAGATCATTATTCCATGGTACTTATCGGTGCAGCATTTTTTCATAGTGGATATTTAGAAGACTTTCAAAGACAGCCAGAAGCTGTTTATGCCTTAATAGATGAAACTCAAAATTGTGATGATATTGCCATGAATTTTCTGGTAGCTAAGCACACTGGAAAACCGTCCGGAGTGTTTGTGAAGCCTGTTGATATAAGAAATTTAGAAAAAGACACTAACAGTGGCTATTCTGGAATGTGGCACCGAGCAGAGCATTTGTTACAGAGATCTTACTGTGTAAATAAACTGGTTAATATTTATGATGGCATGCCTTTAAAATATTCTAATATCATGATTTCTCAGTTTGGTTTTCCTAATTATGCAAATCACAAAAATAAAATGTAAGCCAATGAATTCAAGGGGTTAGATGTTAAACAAGACTCAGTGAATTGTACTGAGTTGAAGGAGAGAAGGTATAATTAATTGCATCTTGGCCATCCGTATTTGTAGCCTCTGAATTTTTTCCATTTGGCTTTTTATGTATCTTTTTTTTCCTTTCTTACTAATTCTCCAACATAAGTTTTGAGAAAACTTAAAGAATATATACTAATGTTTAGCTGTGATAAAATCATCCTCTTTCCTTAAAACTGAAAAGCTATTAAAATTAATTAGGCCAGTTCTTCAGAAACATGCAGACAAAAATACACTCCTGCCCTTCAGTGCTTATGTTTTGATTTTTTTTTAATATATGTATCTAGTCAAATGAGGTCTAGGCCTGTTTTTGATAGTTATATGTTGAGATGCTTCCTTGCTTTTCCCCTCCTCTCCTAACCTCCTCCCACCCAGATATCAGTGAAACTATAGAAGGGCTACAGTAAACTGTTGGCCAGGCTTCTAGACTCCTGTACACAACCCTTTTGAAGTTTGTATATAAGCTATTCTGTATTCTGAGATGTTCCTGAAGCTGCTGTGAAAGCAAGCCAGAAAGTACCTCACCTTAATCTCAGTCCTAAAACCATTGCCTACAATATCTACTACTGCTGAGATAGTGGAAAGTGATTCTGATGTGGCTTTTTTTCCTATTATTAATTTGCCTAGAGTTACTGAAACACTGCAGGCAGCTGAAAGGTAAAATGTAACAATTGGAAAATTAAGAAACATGAATATGAAATATGAAACTTTTATATAAGCAGGCAGAAGAAATAGATGGGATATTACTTATTAATGCTGTTTAGTACTTAGTTTTGATATTTTGCATGTACATTGTTACAAAAATGTGCCCAAGAAAATCCTCACTTTTTAAAAATGTATTATTTACAATTCCTAATAAGAGCAAGCTGTTTTACATTTATTACAGAGTGTACATTTTGTAATGTTACAGGTCTACTGGTTTTACTCTTTCAAATGAGTATTTAATTTTTGGTTCCTTTCATCTCTGTTTTTCGTGGCTATGACTACATAATTAAAATGTGCAATGCATGGGTAAAGTGTTATAAAAGAAAGTATTTTAAGGTACAGTGATGTTTGACAGGACTGGACTATTATCAGTCTCTGAATTTCCTGGTTTCACATATAGCAAGAAACAGAGCTATTACTAACAGCTTTTGTTAGATTGGGACTCTCTAGTTCTGGAAACATTGTGTTAACATAGACAGGACAAACCTTTTCTGTTACACTTACAGAACCTTTTTGTAGTATGGAGGAAAGAACAGGAGACAGCAATTTTCCTGGCTTGCAGGGAGGAATCAAATCTGGCATCCCAAATAGATTTAGTTTCATCTCTTATCAGCTTTTAATTGATTCTTAGTATCAATTCAAAGGTATCTATGGGCAATCAATAACAGCTAATACCTAGTACACAAATAGCATCTGCACAAATGGTGCATTTTATCATTTTTGTAATAAGTTAGCTGAACAAAAAGTGGTACAAGAATGCAACAAGTTCTTTACAGCAGGGCTGATTCTGGGTGTGAGTCTCTGGGGGAATGGGGGATTCTTTTGCCTTGTTCTATCAGTGTTAAAGAATTTGGTTTCTGTTCAGTGAAGTCTTCCTAGTACTTTTGCAAGATTTAAAGGGCAAAATCTTAACATAGCAATGTAAAGTCTGCTTAATTTTGTTGTAATAGTGAAATTATATTTTAATTATTGTGCTGTAGTGATAAGTAGTATACAAACAGGTCTATGATCTTCCCAGAAATGCAGCTTTTCTAGTGGTAGTTTACTGCATTTCATCTAATTACTGGTCTTCTGTAATTTCTGTTCTGTGCAGTATCAACTAGAATTGTGAAGACTCACAGATGTTGTTTACCTTTTAAAATGTGAAATGAACTGTCAACTCAGCCAAATCTTAGTATTGGCTTCTTTGTTGGGGGGAAGGAGTTGTTTTGGGTTGGTTTTTTTTTGTTGTTGTTGTTTTGTTCTTCTGTATCAGTGAAAGAATTAATAGAACAAGCTTTTATTATACCGGTAAAATTAATTTGTACCATTGTCAAATAAAATACTTTGAACAGATTTGCAGTGTATTTATTTTCAGATTATTGACTTAAGTTTTTCAGCGTTAGATGTCTAAAGTAAGCTAACAGTTTGCATACAGATATGCAGAACCAAGATTTCATTTTTTTAAAGAGTCTGCTTGTTGGTACATACATTCACTTAATTTAGGTAAGGCCCACTCATGAGAGAAAAAAGCTATCAAAAAACACAGCCTTAAGCACTTAGGCTTAGACAGCAAAGAAAATTCAAAGGCAAGACTTCAGCTCCAGCCATAATTCACTGTGCTTAGGAACCAAATGGGTTTTATTTTTCAAAGGCTGGTAACTTTTTATCCCTTGATGGTTATTAAAAGTGTCTTAAGATTCTTTAATGAAATATATTACTGAGAATTTGTATTTTTAACAAAATCATATGCATGTGATGATTTAATCTAAAAGATTATCTACATGTCATATGGAAATATTTTGGAATCTAAGCAGATTCATCACCACCTCCGAATGTTCTATAGAAATTAACACAGGATTGTTTTATGTGGTATCTAAAAGATAGATTTAAAAAATCCTTGTTGAAAAAATCAGGATATAGTCTTAAAATGATGCAACAGGACTACAAGAAAATTGCTTCTTTACCTACTGTTAAAAAATGCCACAAGATGTCACTGTAGCCTTGATATTTGATATCATTGAATGTTAAAAATAGTAATCTGACTAGATTGTAAGAACAAAATTGTATGAGGTGAAAAGATTCTTAAAGCTAGTATTTTACTAGGTGAAATTTGTTAGGTAATCATACTAAAAGCTATGAAACAATACTGGAACTGAAAAAACATGGAGGTTATTTTGTACATATTTTTGCAAGGAAGAAGAGAAAAACTATTATTTTCTATGCTTACAAAGGCTCTAGCAAATTGCCACAAATGAGAACTTGTATTCAACCAAAACAGTATTTTAATTTTGAAAATGGTATATAAGCAGTATACAGACAGCATTTGACAGTGGGGTTTCAGTTTCTAGTCATGTTTGCCTCCTAGATACACCAGCCTAGCTAAATGGATTTACAAAGAATAGGCTTTAACACAAACTATGTATCTAGGGATTCTAGATACTGGACAGCGAGCCTGTTAAACTCCATCTTTGCTCCTGTTGCCCAAGATAGGTTAGTTAAAGCTAATGCGAGTATGGCCATACAACTCCCCTCAAGCAGAGTGCAGCACAGACTTAGAAATGTGTGTTACATTGAACTGTAGGGAAAATTTGAGTAAAAAAGGATGTTAAAAACATTCTGGAGAAAATACATTGATATCTCCTTACACAAGGTATGTTACCTCTTAAAGAATTACTTGTAAATAATAATAAAAAAAGATTTAATTAAGGGTTAAATACAAGTGAAAGTCATAGAACAATATAGGAAAAGATAAACGCATTTTTCCATAAAAAGCAAGTACCCCCAAAAAAACCTTTATTTAATTTGCTGTTACAGAAGACTATGGTCTCAGTCTTGCAACCATCTTGCATGGAATAGTACTACTGAGAATGAGGTTTCTTACCTAAGTTCACAGGACCAGGCCCAAAGAGAGTCCTATTTAGGAACATTAGTTCTGGAGCTATTAAAAAAAAAAAAAAAAAAAGGAAAAAAGAGGAATGTAAGAGCACAGGTACAAGTTATTAGAACCAATACCAAAAATAAATAAGCTACTACAAAACAATTGCACAAAAGAAGTATTTTCTGTAGTACTTCAGCATGTTTGTAAGGCTTTAAAGGTTATCCAGTGCTTATGACACCAGGATAAAAATTGAAGAGTCAAAAGTGTTTCACACTCAGGTTTAGCCTCATTTGTAGACACACTAGAATTAATTATATGAACTGGTAGTTACAGTAGATTATTTATAGCGTTAGGAAAACATAGTGATAATAACATGGACTTCAGGGTTGCATATTGCTTTGTATTACAATGTCTTTTTAAGATGTTTCAAGGGTGGATTTTTTTTGTTTTGGGGAAGAATAGCATCCTTTTTCTCCTCAAGGTACCTCTCCTTTGCAACCTTTTACTTGTTCAGCTGTAAAAATGAGACAGGCTGTACGGTCTGTTTGGGACTTAACTAGTTCTTTCGAAAGGGGAGGGTGCTAGAAAGGCATTTCTAATACTTACAATGTTTCTATTTCTTTGGCAGTAAGTTAATTGCAGACTACAAGCTAATTCAGGTTTTGCAAGTGAACCACCAGAAATTCAACCTTTAGCTTTTTTTAAAACATAAAGCTACAAGTAATTTTGTGTAGTTTTAAGACAGTCTTAGAAACATACGTGAAACTCTTCATCGCTGGATGACTTCTCAGTAAGAGCGAGAGCGCATAGCTCGAACCAGGGCGTGAAGTTTCATGCGATAGGGCTCCCTTTCTATTCACCAAGCGGCTTCCCCGAGATCTTTTTTCCCCCTCAGTTCTGCCCGGCAGATACAATTCCCCGTCCGAGAGAGGGAAGGCCCAGCAGGTGACAGGAACGCCCGTGGGCGGGAAAGGAGGCACCGGCGGGTGGCCGTTGGGCGGGGGGCTCAGCTGAGGAGAGACCCGCTCGAGGGGTGAGCCCGGCATCAGCCCTCTCTTCAGCAGGCACGGCTCGCTCATTGGCTGGAAGCGCAGGAAGGCAGCTTTTGATTGGTGGGTCGGTTTGTCTATCAGGTTAAATAGTGGTGCAGACCCGGCTGGGCCGGGATCTGTACGAGTAAGTGTTCCTCCCGGGTAGGGGATAGAGAACAGAGAACTGCGCCGGGGCAGCGCTTCTTTTCTCCCCTGGGGCAGCCTCCCGCTCAGTCTGCGCGCCTCGCTCACCTCCGCCGGAGCTGGCCCTGCACTACTGGGGTACTAGCTCCAACTCAGGTCTGTTTCCCGC
>VXBL01007290.1:201758-260783 GCA_013400195.1 Aramus guarauna | reverse complement strand
GAGTACATTTACCATGTATAAAGGTAATTCAGTATGTATACTCCTTAACCTAATTACCTGTTAACCACATACTAGGGTGTAACTTGATACCAGATATAATTGCAAGATAATGGAAGGAAGCAAAGTTTCCTTTATCTTCTAGGGCACATCTAAATAATTTGGACATGCAACTCATGGTGTATTTTCTGAATTGATATTTCCTAATCTGTTTGGTCTCTCTTTAAAGGTATCATCCTATATTTGATACTGTAATAGTACTCTCCCTAATATGAAGTAGAAATTAAGTGGCAGTTACCAGGTGGTATGAATGAATTTTGTGTAATAACCTAACTCTTTTACATAACAGTGCTAAACTTTCCCCATGTTTGTATTGTAGCACTCATCATTATCAGTGTATGCAATACTTGGCAGTAAAACCATGCCTGGTCTTATTTTTAATTTTTTCTTCTCTTTTTCACTCTTTTCTCTAAGGAATTTTACATTGTTTCAGGGAAGTAAAAGCAGGTGTCAGTAGGGTTACCATATTTTTTTCAATATTTTTCTGAAATTGGAAAGCTAGGAGTGAAATGAGGAGTAGAATGCAAGTCTCCTCGTTCTTGTGGAAATAATGATTTTACTCTAGCTTCCCTTTTCCTCATGCTCATCGATCAGTCTGTTTCACAGGCTGCACAGCAAAGTGAGGGGCCTGACATCAGAGATTGTCTGTAAGTAGTAGCGGAGTGTAACTTTAATGCACAAGATCGGATCTTCTGCTCATTTTCTCAAAAATGCAGCCTTCTTACTGAGAAAATGATTGGAAATATTTTTTTACATGATAGCAAAATAAACATTTGGAAGTGAGTTTTGAAGTCCAGTAGCTCAGAACAGTGGTTTCCAGAGTCTTCATTCAAAATGGCCTGCCTGTGCTGTTCTTGCCAGTCAGAATTTCATGGCCACTTCTGCTTTTAAATCAAATGAGTTGTTGATATTGGTA
Organism: Aramus guarauna; assembly: GCA_013400195.1. Classification (NCBI taxonomy): domain Eukaryota; kingdom Metazoa; phylum Chordata; class Aves; order Gruiformes; family Aramidae; genus Aramus; species Aramus guarauna. The sequence goes on along the minus strand of VXBL01007290.1, from coordinate 259,810 downwards.
TAAGGAGGGGGACAGGAGATATCTACTCAAGCACAAAGTCCTCTGCACCTGTGAGAAACATTAGTTTTGTTTAAACAACTGTTTATTGACTTAATTTTGTTTAGATGTATCATTCTAGTGACAAGACAAAGATACTTTACTGTGCATGGAACTAAACTGCTTTTCTTTGGGCATTTGTTAACTTGCATTTTGGGCAAGTTATCTATTCTATTAACTTCAGTGATAACTCTTAAATGTGAAGTGTTAAAGAAATTTACTTAGCTGACTACTGAGGTGTCAGTTTGCTTTCACTGAAGCAATATATGATCTGAAAACCTCATGAATATGTAGGTGTGGGGTTGTCTGGTTACAGAGAGCATGTTATTGGATCACATAGTACTTAAAATCTCACTGCCTCGTTTCCCATTTTTCCCAACTCTTCAAGACATAAGGAAGTAATAGTGTACATTGATAGTATACCCCATTTATTAAACAAAACAGCTGTAGCACTAGATCTAATGACTTTGGAAGTTTTGTTCTAATAAATGCTGACTTGTTCTTGCAGTTTGTCATATAACTTATCACTAAAATGTACACAAATTGTGGTTATGTAATCTGGAGTACTTTAGCCTTCAGTTTTCACTTGACATTGTCAGCTATTCTAATGAATTCGTAACACTGTCTTCACTTATTTAAACATTCACACTTTTAAAAATAATAAAGGCTTAAATGCTTTTAAGAACATCTCAAATGTTAGCTGACTAGGAACTTGCTACTAGAACTGTCACTATTTTAGTTAAATGTGCTGCAATTTAACCTTGAACCCATTATGCTAGGGAAATGGAATTTAAATTCCTTGAGAGAGAATGAGAACAAGAAACCTGAATGAATTTATCCAATTCTGAATTCTGTTTTTTGATCTGTTTCTATAAGATTTTGTCAATATCTTTCTGAGACTCTGAGGTCCTTCCTGAGAGTCTGCACTATTGCGTATAAGGGAATGCAATCTTTCAGGGTAATGTAGTGCAGGTAACTATTACTTTAGGAAAATACAGTTAATGAGAAATAATCTAGCTTGATGAAGGCTGTCACTTGGCAAATAGACAAGTCTTGCCTTGGCAGGACCTCAATTAATGAGTTAGGCGCTAGTAAGAAGCTTTTCATTCTCTAAGAATAGCGTCTTTCACGTTTCACCTTTCAATAAACAGGTCTGGCTTGAGAATACAACACTTGACTAGTTAACTTGGCTTTCACATTTCTATCAAAGCAACTTTTTATGTCCTTTTTATTGTTGACTAGTTTTCTTGAACAAAATTAAAATTTAGATAATAAGAAACAGGAATCTCTTACTGATAAATTATAATGGCAGCTTTCATAAATCATGATGGTTTTATTCAGTTATTTGTTCTGACTTCAAATCTCTTGTATAAACAGTTTTTGCAGATCCAGTATCTGACATCTTGTAAGCAGCTGTAAAAGTAATTAATATTATATTCTCTGTGCATCCTGTGTTTTATACTAAAACTTTCTTTCAAGCCATGGTATGTTACTCAACCATTTCACAGCAGTCTTAATGTTAGCTACTTTTATTCTACTGCTGCCTGAACTTAGACTCTCAAATGCTTATAAAAATATTAAGTGAGTACTGTTTGGACTTTGACTTGTAGGACTAGTTTCCTTCACTGCATGTGTATATGCAAAGAAGCAGTTTCTTGTGAGAAGAGTAAGGGCTAACTTGTTTATTTTAATTTGGCTAAATGCTTCTTTTGTGTGGCTATCCAGTAACAGTACTTACATAAGAAACATGAATTTCTCTGTCATTCTGTGGCTAATATCATTTGAAAGGGAAAAGAAAACTTAAACTTGACTTGTTACAACAGAGCTGTCACTTCACACAGAGAACAGGGAGTTCCTTGTTCACATCAGTAGCTTTTTTGAAGACTTGAACTTAACTATCAGATGACCATGATAACTTAGTAAGCTAAAGTCCACCAAAAAAAAAATTAGGAAAATTCCCAACTTCTAGTTTCTACCAGTGTGAATGTAAATACAGAGCAGAAAAAGTTGATACACTAATACCAGCCTTTGTATGTCTAATTCTTACAGATGAGTATTAAGAATAGTACTGCAGCTTTATTTTGTTTTCCATCTTAAAATGAGAGACTTAAAATTCACTGCAAACATGAAAATCAGAAGACCTAAGAACTGGAGGTGTCAACTTTTCCGTCAGACATCAACTACTGCCATAATTTTATATTTAAGACTTGTGAAGTGCTATCCCTTAACACCTGTGGTGTTCTCTCCAGTCCAACAGTTTCATAAATATTATACCGACGCATTGCTTTACCATGTCTGTCTTGTCTTTGCACAGAAAAGATAAATGTAATTGCCAAAAGTATTGAGGATTTTTTTTGTTTGCAGGTACCAGGATAAAACAGATCTGTTTTCTAGGCTCCAGTTTTATATTGGATGGGAATGTAGCTTGATACAGGAAACTCCTTATGAGAAACTTGGCTTCTGTTAAGATGACTTTTTTCCATAGAGAGTAGGTCTTTAACATGACCTGAAGATTCTTCTATAGGAAAACTTTTTATGGGAGAACTTTTTCACTGATACTGTGTTCTTGATGTCAAGGAGCATTGTATCAAAAATGCATATCTGGAATATCTATTTAATTGACTATAATTTGAATCTATGACTTCTTGTTGGATTTTGAAGAATCAGGATCTTGAGGAGGATTTGGAACATTAAAGGGAAAGTGGAGTGAGTACCTGGTGTTTTGCATAATCCAGAGCCTCTGCATTATTCCTACCTTCAGATGCAAGCAGTAAGGTGATACATCTATTCAGAAGTATGCAATCCCTAACTAGTATTTATTTTTAGGGATTCTTTCTCATCCCAGATGAGAAAGCTTCTAGCAATTTGTGTGTTACTGGAATTGGTGGGTCTCAGGCAGAGTACCATTGAGCATCTCACCTCTGTTCATGCACTTCAGAAGTAAGAAGGAGGAACACACTGTAGGAGACAGGAGTGGAGAAGGAAAACTGAATAGGTAAGATTTCCTGCCCAGTGGTTCAGTTGTAATGAATGTGTAGACTGATCCTCTGGGCTTTCATCCAGAAATTTTGCTGCATGTGAGATGTGCTCATCTTATGATTTGAAGCATTTGTCTGCAATGCTGGGCCACTTCTGCCGGAGCTGGTTCTTGTACTGCTTAATGGCTAGATTCAGAGCACATGCAGTAAGGGCCTTACAGTGGAGTGACCTGAATGTTCTAGTAATTCAGCCTGGGAAGGGGGGAGAGAAAAGCAAGTAACATATGACTATGATGTTAATATGGAGGTTATCAATTAATTTTAAAGTCTGCCAGGCTATAGTATTCCTTCACTGACCATAACCAGGCTCCATCCAATAGCTCAAGATGTGAAAGCTGTTTATCATTCCAGTGCTGTACTAGGGTCATTGGTATTCAAATGCTTAGTAAAAAGTGACATTAGCATTCAGAAGGGGTACCCAAGGCTTGAGCTGACTCATGGCACCTTCACGTGGCTTCCCATGGAACTGCAGTCAGAAACAACTACTGAGTTGCTGTCCTAAAGTGGAGTATGTGTCTTTCACCATTAAATTCCCTAGGAGAATGTACAGTAACTGATTGCATGACAGTATACCAACGAGCCCTTTATAGGCTGGCTTTTCCAGGTGGATGACCATTCCTATTATACAATACAGCAAATACCTCAGATCTTATGCTATAAGAACTGATAGGAAGGAGAGGCTCTATGAGTCTATTCTAAGGAGAATACAGATACAAGAAGCCTATGCTACTGTTTCCAGGTAGCATTATGATCGTATTTTTGAAGTAGAGTATTTAAATATTCATCTGCTATATTCTGGGGTTTTGCTGCTTCTTAGTTTGAGAAGCATAAGGATAGCAAATTTCCATGGGATGAGGGGGAAGAATAATTTAAGCTATCATCTAAGTACTTGATTAAAACAAAATATAATTAAATGTAGATTAATACCATACTTGCCTTCAGTTCCTCGTATCTGGTTCCCACCTCCATTGTAAATGACTGTCTCTTAATTGGCTTAAACTTCAGAGGCATCCTGATTTCTTATTGTGAATAAATGCTTATTAAAACATCTAGATACAGAGAAAGTATTATCTGTAGAAGAGATGGAAGTAAAATAATATTGGGTAGATTATCAGTGACTATCATATAAGATTTAATTTCTTTTATGTTTTTAATCTTCAGCTTCTGATAGTGTTTGGTATATAGGTAATAATGCTGGTGCAACAGTGACCAAAGTGCCTTTCCTTTATGACTGTGTTTGGATTCTGAGAAATATTTTGTTTCTGTGGCATAGACAAACAGTGGTAGTATGAGTCTTAAGTACTGATTTATTTTTTTCCCCTGTGTTAAGAGAAACACAGCATACTTAATGGTAATAAGTGATGGGGAAATAGTCAGTCTAAGATTATGACATCTTTAGCTTGGCAGCTGAAAGAATCTGAATAGCTTTATTTTGTAGAAATATAATTTCTTCATAGATAGACTCAAAAGTATTTTATACTAGTCTCCACCAGAAGAGTAATTAATTTATCTATTGCAAGGTCAACAAGAGCAGGTTGCTCAGAGCATTGTACAATTGGATTGTGATTCCACAGCATCTCTGAGCAACCTCTTCCCAATATTTGACTGCCCTCAAAGTAAAAAGTTTTCTTCTTATGTTTAAATAGCACACAATTAGTATTCCTGAAAAATAAATCCTCTGCCATGGGGAAGAAAGCTTGGAAGGTACTACCACCTATTCTATCATCTGACTTCAGTAAGTTTTCACTCCTTCAAAGCCCAGAAGTTAGAACATAGTTACTTTTTTCTTTTATGACTTCTCAAATAACGTGCATTCAGATGCCAAAGGCAATAGGCAAGAAGTGCCCTGTCTCTCTTATCAAAAGACTTAGAGCAGAACAGATTAAAACAGATTGTTATAGTCCATTCGTATTGTAACTTAACCTGTGCATCAACAAATTTTCATAGACCCATCAAGATGAAAACTTCTACACACAAAAAGGAAAAATATTGGAGAAAGCTTGCAACTTAAATTTTGAGCAATTTTGCACTATAGGTGGAGAGGGAGAAAGCTCTCGAAGGTGTCATTATAAGTTGCTTGCATAAAGGCTGCTGTTAGTGGTAAAGGTACCCACATGAAGGATTAGTTAGGAGGAGCACTGTGAATCCCTACCAGGAACTTTTATTGTTCAATAATTTTCCTGTACAGACTACTGCTACTAGTTCTTATCTTAGGAACAGTGATTGCTGCTTCAAAGGTAATATGAATGTTTAAGAAGCATCTAGAAGAGAAACAAGAACAATCAGAAGACATGAAATAAATAGTAAATCGTAAGAACAGCCTAGAGACGAGAGGATTGGGGAGACAAAGGGAAACAATTCTATGTAAAGTGTATATGTAATCTCTGGAATAGTGAAGGATGGGATAAAAAGAAGTAAGCTTAAATTTCAGATATCAAGACTGGATGTTACTAAATAAGTTTTACTACCCATAAGAAATTCAATTTAGCTGCTTCTTCAGAGTATCTAATGATACATTCTCATCTTAGGCAGTTGCTGAAACTTTATCTAGGGTGACATCAGCATGGCTTAAAGGAGAGTAGATCATGTCTTGAAGTTCTTCACTCTGTAGTTTTGACCAAAACCAGACTGGTTATCATGGTATGAAGAAAATTCTGTAGTTAGTATAAAGTTAGTAGTGTGTATATAAAATGGAAAAGGTGGTTAGTGGAGCTGAAGCTACAAATGCTTTCAAATTAATTGTTACTATCATTCTCTTAAATCAATCAATAAAGGGCTTATCTGTTGCACTATATATTGGTTACTCACCATCCCCTGAAACTTAATGATTTGCAGCTTTGACTATCAACAACACACATGTTGAAATTTGCTTTGCTCTTTTGTATAAATAACTTTTTTGTTCTTTTTCTCCCAGTTTCTATGGAGATTTTGGACCTTTAAATTTGGCAATGTTATACAGATACTGCTGTAAACTAAATAAGAAATTAAAGGTAAGCTTTGTTTAAAAAAAAAAGTTCCTATATTTGTGTTTTGGAATTCAACTCAAATGTATTATCCAGTTTGAAAGTGGTTGTTAGTTGCTCATTATCTAGATGTTTACTACTAAGCTTTAAGGTTATTCTTTGTTCTGAGTTCTTCTCCCTCTGAAAAATGGGGAAAAAAAAATTAATATGCTCTTGTTGCTTAGCAGGTGAGGCAATGAAGGATGTGTTCACCTTTTTTCATAACCTTACAGTTTCAAGACAATAGTAACAAAAACTACTCTGGATACTTCATGGGTTTGCAGCTAATGAAGTGGGTATGCTAGGATGAATAACTAGGAAAAAAGCAAACAAAAAGCCCACACCCGTGAATAAGAACAAAACATGGGCCCTGAAGTCATGCTACTTAAACTAGGTCTCACTCAGTGGAAAAGTTAAAACTTCTAAATCTCATTCAATTTATTAAATATGTTGCTTATAAGTGTTATGGAAATGTGGTTTTTACACATATAAAAATAGTTCCTTTTCTGTCTTACTTGTAGAAGTGTCACTCCCTATCAGTTAACTTGCAGAATTTTTCTTATTTTCTTGTTTCCATATAATTGTTGATTGAAGGTAACTTTGAGTTGCTCTTCACTAGAGATAGAAAATTTGGTATCCTCTTTAGATGTCAGAGTAGCTTTTTCTTTTGACTGCAAAGCACTGGTCTCTTCTTTATGAAGTTATCTAGAATCTGTAAATGCAGCAGTGAATTATGAAGATCACCATAACTAAGTTTTGTTCTAACAACACTATCTTGTCATAAAACCACAAACCTGATGTGGGTTGACTTTGGCCAGAAACTAAATACCTGGCAGCTGCTAACTCACTCCCACCCCAACCCCAGTGTGGAACAGAGGGGAGAACTGGAAGAGCAAAACTAAGAAAAACTTGTGGGTTGAGATAAAGGCAGTTTAAGCGGGGGAATAAGTAGTGGAGAGGTCAGGGGAATAAAACAAGTGGTGCAAAGGCCACTCACCACCTCCCACCAGCAGACTAATGTCTGGACAGTCTCTGAGCAACTGCTAATTTAGAAAGATTGCTCCTCAGTTTTATGTCTGAGTCTGATGTTATATGGTATGGAATATTCCTCTGGTCAGTTTGGGTCAGCTGTCCTGGCTCTGTGCTCTCCTAGCATCTTGCCCACCCCAGCCTACTTGCTACTTCTCCCAAGCAGAGGCAGAAACAGGTGGCCTTGATGCTGTGCAAGCACTGTTTGGCAATAGCTAAAACATTGGTGTGTTATCAACACAGTTTTAGTCACAAATCTAAACCACGACATCATGCAGGCTGCTATGGAGAAAGTGTAACTTGATCCCAGCCAGACTGAGTACACTGAGCACATAGCTGTAGATTTAACCTGGTCCCCAAATGCCTGTGAAAAAGTGATTTGCAGCATGTATAGAAGATTTATGAACTGCAAGAAATGAAACAGATGTTTTAATTCCAAAGTGCCAGTTAACATCACTTGTGTGCAAATAGCAAGGAGACCCTTCACTAAATATTACAGATTTAAAATCTGTAATATTATAAAATATTAGACCTGTTACTGACAGAAGGGGAAAATGGGATAACAGATGTGATAATGTTGGCCACTGTTAAGAGGATTCCTGTATCAAAAATGACTTTATGTTTTGGGACTAATGTTTGCTGCACAAATGAAACCATTATGCAAGTTGATTCACACTATCTGCTGCTTCCAGGGCCATGCTGACTTAGTCAGGTATTCTTAAGAGGATGTTCTGCAAATTGAGAGGTTTGCAGAGTTGCTATAACCTTTTTGTGATAATGACAATTGCTTCTTAATGCAGAAAGCTAGTTATTAATAAAAAAGACACACTAGTATTTCTCATTTTGAATGCCTTTATTCATTTTGGGAGAACATTGGATTTATCATTTCTGTGTTAATACATTTATAAGCTCTATTTAGTGTTATCACCACATTTTCCAGTGCCACTGTCCCATTCAAACACACAACCAATGATTCTCATTCACAAGGAATCTAATTTTTTACCTTCTGCTGTTTGTGACCTTATATTTATTAAAGACTGTGGAGAATGCTTGCTCTGTGAAGCAGTTACTCTAGAGAAGAACCGATACTAAACCTACTATTCTAACTTTCACTGTACCTATGAGAACTAGAGAGATTAGTTCTGTTTTTTTTCCAGATTCAGATTGAGACTGTGATCGATTTGGGACCTGAATATAGTCTTGTGTATCACTGTTGAAGTGTACCTTAATAGCTTTATAGTTGAAATAGAACACCTTCAAATTGGATGCTAGATACCAAGAGTTTCACCCAGAAAATAAGAATACAACCAATAAATACCTCAGGACTTGTTTGGTTTTTTTAATGATTCAGTATTAGAATGTCTCTACAGTCTTTATTCTTGTTATAAGACCATTATTTGCATTGAATGAGGCAAACTGCTTGTTGTAAATGGCTTGTAATCATGATGATATAAAGATTGTCTATTATAATGGAAAAAATAAACAAGGGGGCCAAATTGAAACTGAATTAGCAATTCTGACATTTTGCAGGGTTGATTTAGAAAATGGTGATGTAATTTTAATGTAACTTTTTTAAAAAAAGCAAACATTCACAGTGCTAGGTAAAAAGTACAGATGGTCAGGAACAGGATGGAAATCTCATGCAGTTCATCTGAAGTCTCATCTGGGAGGAGGTGCTGTTTGTTGCTGCTAACTTACCAGAGGCTAATTCCAAATAGGTTAATTTAAACTAGTAGTGCATAATAGAGAAGGGTAACCTGATAGTGCAACCACTTGGAAGTAATACCTGAAATCAAACAGATAAAGGTTGGAATACCACCTGAGTGGTGTAGAAACTTGCACATGAATAGATTCTAGTGTGGCTGACTTGCACTGCCACTGAGTAGTACCTGCAATGTAAGCTTTGCTCTTCTAATAGCTAAAATATATGCCAGACTCTGTTCTAATTTAGATACTATCTGCAGTGGGTAAGTAGGCTTGTAAGACCAAATCCCAGGGATGAAGCATGCATCTGATGTGTGCTGGAGGCCTAGCTACAAAAGACTATTGCTCAGCTGAACTAGTTGAGAACTATGGATTCACCGTTTCTACCCTTTTATCACTGACCTCATGTCTGACATTAACAAGTGTCCCCAAGAAGATTTCTGATGACCGAACTAGGGTGTGTCAGAGGTTCATGACCTGTCACTTACCAGCCAGCAAGGCATTGATGCAATGAGCATATGCAGCAAAAGTATGGTAATTCTCACATAGCATCAGGGGGACACATAAGCAGTCTGTGATCTGAGTTTGAGATGGGAAGTGCCAGTTGGACTAACAACATGGAGAAAGTCCTGTTGGGCAACCTGCTGCTTGCATACCCTTGTGTTAAGGGTAACTGTGCCTGGTGACCAATAACAGGAGTTGGAAGTAAAAGGCACTGCAGATTATCGTCCTCTGGAAATCCAGCCTTTGCTGTGGGATGGTTGGTGTTGCCATACTGCAACACTTCTGGGACGCGGAGGCAATCATAGTGCTTAAGCCCAGGTGACTCCTGCCATGATTTGGTATATACCTGGTTGGGTAGGCACTTCATGTACTTACCAAAACAGTCTTTAAAAGAAGCATGGCACAAAAAAATAAATAAATTCACAAAACATGATAGTTTTTGTGTGGATATGGTAACCCCAAAGGAATTTAAGGCTTACACTTTTATTAAGTTTAAAACTTCCATGAATAGGAGCAGAAGAAATGAGAGTATAAGATCTCTTGAAAACAAACCAACCCCACAAACTTCCCTTCCAAGTCTTTCAGCTATATCTATTTCTGGTTTGGGAGAGGAATTAGACGTGGAAGCAGTTTTCTGTTTTCCCCCTCTCCTTTCTTGAGGGACAGGTGAGGAAGAAGTGTACCAGTTTGAAATGTGCTAATGGCAGACCAACGTTTTACAGTAAACTATTGTAACTTTATGCTGTCTGACTTGAAAAACAGTAAATAGTTCTGTATGAAGAGCTGAAAAATTTATTCAGATATCCATTTGCTGCGAAAGTTGGAGGTAAGGTCCTGGTTATGCTTTACAGGAAAACCTTTCTGACCTTGTTATGTTTGTAATGTTTTGATTGCTGATTGCTATGGAGATGATCTTGACTAGCTAACCCAACAGCAAGAAAAAATGCTTGGCTACGCTATCTTCCTACTTGTTCTTTGAATTCTGTTTGGGGAAAAAATGCTTGACTAAGCAACTGTGATGCATTTATGAAATATCTTTTCTTCTGTTTAAGTCTGATTTCATAAAAACTGCTTTTAAAAAAAATTTGTGGTTTGTGTGTAGCTTTACACAATTTCAAATTCAAAATCAGGAGTAATCAGAGGGAGTGTTGCTGAGAAATGATACAAGTATGGAAGGTCAAAGGCAGCAGAGGGAAGGTTCTGGAAGGCTTATGAACTATGGGGTTAATGTTTCTTGTATGCTAGCTGTATTGCTGCTGAATCAGAGGGATTTGGTTTAATATAAGTCAGCTGCTGGGCATACACATGGAACTAGAGTAATTGCAAGCATCTCCTTTAGGACAGCTTAGATTTTGAGACAGGTTGTACGTACATGTTTCAGTATGTAGTTTTCTATTAACAGTTTGCCAGCCTTGTATTCAATGCTCTTTGTATATATGTATTGCATATATACATGTGTATATATATATAGAAATAGTATATGCATTGATCCAGGCTTATTAAACACATTGCAGTAATTTCTTGGTTGAATAATGCAAGTATATTAAACCATATCCATTAAATAAAATACTGTCAAATAATCTGGTGATTCTAAACAGCAGTCTAGTGCTTGTCCACAATGGGCACCTTCTAAGCCTGTCACCAATTTTTGTGCAAGTAAATCTCTCTTGAGGTCTTCAAGAAACAAGAACTATTTTTAAAACAAAGGTAATATTACAGTGAAAATAATGTGTTCTGGAACCCTCTCATACACCCAGTTTTATCACCTAAACCAAAACCTGCCATACTTTTCACATAACCTCTGCTTTTAGTTCAGAAGTTTGACTCTATTCCTCTGGGGTATATCTTCACAGATACTATTCTGTTATATTGTTGCATTTTGTCTTCTAATAATGTGAAACTGCTAAAATGTACTTACTGGTAAGGAAAAATATCTTTAGTGCATGTGTTGATTTTATTTTAGAAAAATTATTTGCAACTATGTTCCTATGTTACTAATAATATAGCTATTATATAGATGACCTATATTTAAAAATTCCTTGTTAAAACATTTTTGGTTCTTCTGAATTGCACAGTATCTGTGCAGGAACTAAAGCTGTAATCCATTCAGGTGGAGCTCTGGAGCTGTAAAAACAGTCACCTTAAAGAACTGTCTTCAACACTTGTTAGCATTGAACTTAGCTAAAGGAATAGACTTAGCTTATTAAACGTGGTCAGAAAATCAATATTTTTTTTTAAATAGATCATATAGCTTAGTATTGATACCGAAAGTGTACTGACTTGAGAATGTGGGTGTTTAACAGAGACATTGAATTGACACTTCAGCAAACACTTACTGTAAAACTTAATTTTCTGTAACCTGTGTGCAAATAAATACAGTGGTTCTCTTTATAGGCTCTGAAAAGTAAAGTCCTGATGCAGTTTTCTTGGTTGCTCTGCTATAAGCTGTTAATTAATCTCTGCTTTCAATTTTGTGTTAAAGCTTTTACATTTAAATATTTAATATAGCAATATGGCTCGTAAGGATTAAACCTTTACATTTTGAAAATGAAGCAATGAAAATGATACTGCTTTCATTTAAATGTTATGGAAACCTCTAAGGTGAGCTGTCACCTTTTGACTACTTCAGGTACAAAAGCATCTCAAAATTGGAATGATTTGACATACCCTTATGATTAAAAAAATCCATCCTGTAAATAAAGCAAGAAATATGGTCTTATTACATAGAACTTCTGGCTAGCTAGCAGAATGTGCTTTTTGCAGTTTAAACTATTATTTCAGCTGAACTGTAAACTATTGCAAAGAACTTCTCTTCAAGTAGTAGTCAACAAGTTATAATTGAAGTTCTGTCACTGTTGCATAACTACTGTAATCTTATCCCACCTACACATCATGGGTGGAATTGCAGTTAGAGAACACTAAAATTAAAAAATTGAGGAGGGGGAAGAAAGGAGGGATCTTAAAATACTGGGATTAATTTTGTCAAGTTTTAATAATAATTGAATGCTTCAATAATTAAATAACTACTTGGGCTTTGTATGTTTGGATATACACTGAGGGCGATGTTGCTGTTGGTCTCAAGATAAGACCTCTTCTCATCAACAGCAACTAGCTATCAGAGATTACAGTCCTATCTAGATATACCTAGATGTATTAACTCTCACTCCATCCACTTATGGAAGTTGTGGCTAATAAGACCAGACTGCAATGTACCATTAGAACTGCTATTAAAGGTACTATTGCTGGGGGGGTGTGCACTGTGACACGTTGGTTTTTCTCCTGAGTTTATTGGCTATTTGGAATTTTTTTTTGCAAAATTTGTTTCTGTTGTTAAAGCTGTCCTAAAACTTGCCACAAGATTTAAGATGAGAGTCAATGTTTACAGATTTTTTTAAGTGAAACACAGCTAGCACTACTTCAATAAATAAACCACAATTCTGCAGCAGTTACATTATCTCCCACCGCCGAGAGTAGGAAAAGAAAGTGAATTAAGATTCTCAAGTTGGAGTTAAAAGCTGGCAGCACTGGTATAAAGGCAGTTTATAAAATGTGCCACTTTTAAAAATAAAAATGTGCAACACTTCTAAAAATATTTAGAAGCAGAATCCAGTATGTCTGTTGATGACTTCCTCAAAACTGTAGAAATACCATAGAAATCTGTCAGGGAAAACATGAGTGATAGTGTTGCAGAATAAAATGAAAGTGTAGTAATTCATGAAGCTAAAAAAATAATAATGCAATAAGCTGTCCAACTTGCCATTTGTAAGTGACAATTTTCTCTCTCTCTCTTTAAATAGTTTTGCTGCAGTTTGTCATTATTGTTCTTTTCTGGTGCTTGTTGGTCTTGTTTTCAATGGGAGTTTTGTCCACAGGATTCTGACAGAGGCTTCTTTTCTTCCTAAAGAAAGAAGAATTACAAGTATTAATAGTTTTGTCTCTGCCTAGCCTTCTTTTCAGGCTTTTCACTTGTGCAATTTTTTTTTTTTTAAATCTTGCTGTTGAAGCTTTCTAAAGATGTCTGTCACCCCATTATTAGGTAGTATAGATGAAAAGTGGTATTTAACTTATAAAATACCTGGAAGATTGATTGCTTCAGTGTTTTTCCTGTCTTCTCCACAGAACTATGTGCTAAAGATATTTAATGTATAGGAGGGTGTTTTGGTCTGAAATTTCAGTCTTTAATCAACGTTCATAAGCTATTGTTCAAATATTTAAATTTGGGAAAAAATTTCCAGTATTTCATATTGAACATTTTGGTTTAACTGCATTTTACAGGATATTTTTGCAGAGCAAACTAAGATATCTGCTCTGATACAGTGGCTGCACTCTTATCTATAATGTAAGAAGATTGTTTGTAGTATCAGTAATTTTTCCCCTTTAATTTTAAGGATCTCTCTCTATAAGAATTTTTTCTGGCTTATTTTTGAAAAGGAACTTTTTAAAGTGTATTCTTCTCTCAGTAAATATTCTGTGTGTGTGGTTTTTTTTTTAACAGTATTTCAGTCTATCAAGAAAGAAGATAGTACACTATACAAGTTTTGACCAGCGGAAACGAGCAAATGCGGCGTTTCTAATAGGTGCATATGCTGTAAGTATTTATCATACGGATACCTCTGACCTTCCTTAAGAGACATCTGCTATGTGTAAAATAGCATCTCAAGTGGATGGTCCTTTAGGGAGTTAGGCAGATTGTCATTTGATTCTTCTCCAAGCTGTCTTTGAACATTCTACTGTATAAGTTTTAGGGAAGCCCTGTCTTTGGCACTTAGTGGCTTTGACAGATCATGTGTGTGTTTCCTGTAGGATACCATTTTCTTGAATGTCAAAAATGCACGCCACAAACTTGCCTCTAAACTTGGCTGTCTTAGGATCAATTCCTGCTCGTGTCAGTATTAAGATTCATACTGGGGAGGAAAAAGCTTTTTCTCACAGCCTTTCTTAAAGTTACTTGACCAGAGGCATAGTGACTATTGGATGGATTTCTTTTCTAATTTTCATAGCCAACTCAGAATAATAGAAAAAATGAGGTATTTCAGCCTTCTGATATTACGGATAATAATCAGTACACAGAGCCATTTTAGTTGCACAAGCCTAATTTATTATATCACATAAGTTTTGATAGTCCCAAGCTGACACTTGCACAGCCACTTGTGTGTCTTCATAGCAGTGTAGCTCAAACTTCAATTTCACCTTCTTACTCTACTGTCCAGAATTGGAGCACACTTGTAGAAAACTCAGAGTCTTTGTGATAGTGTGTTTTACACTGATAAAGTAGTAAAACTAACAAGCTGCTGGGTTCTGGAAGTCACTGTTAATTCAGGCTTTATACTGTGTGAAAGCTGGTGTATTTCTTTCAGGCCTGAGGTCATGCTGAAAGCAAAGCTCAATAAATGCAGATGATAATAGTGAAAGAATTTAGATTGCAGATTCTTGTAGTTAAACAAAATGTTTTACTGTAATTATTAGAATAGTATGTAAATGCTCTTGAGAAAGAAGATCTATTTACAGGTGGAAAAAAAAATTGGAGATAAGTTCAAATTTTAAAAATCTTTGGGTTAGATTTTTAACTCCTAGGAGTAGAACTGATAGAATAACTCTGCAAAAGGAATAGTAAGAACAAATGAGTTGGAATGTTCTAAGTTAATTTTTTTGACCGGACAAGGCTATATTTAATAATATAATTCTGTATTTTATATTCTAAGGAGCCTCCAAATTTAATAGTATATCTTTTATAAGCTTTACTGTCCCTTCAGATCTAAAATCTGTCTGAATTGTAGCGTCTTCAGTAATGATTCCCACACTGTAATTTATGAAGAAACTTTAATCATTCCATTCAGACTGCTTTTTGGTTTCTGCTTACATCATTATATTTCCAGTTCTATATTAAGAAAGATTCACTTCATGTTTTAAAGCTGTCTAATTAAGCCTATAGCTAGAGAACACTCATCTAGCACATGTGTAGATTACAGCATCTAATTGCCTTCACTGGATTGCCCTTGTCTGATCCGGCCTTCACCTTCCGATATATCTTAGAAGCCTTGGAAAGGATAGGACACTGGCATTTTGAAGAGGGTATTATCTTTTTATTCCTCTTGTCCGGTCCTTGTTATATGACTATCTCAATTAAGTAGCTGTTCTCTATGGATAAGGGGTAGAAGGCCCTCATGAGTATTAGACCCAAGGAGAGAGCGCTACCATCTGTGAAGAGAACTTCTTGCGAAGCCAGGTTGTAGTAACAGAAAGGTAAGGAGGTGCCCAAGGTGCAAGACAGAACTCCAAGCAGAGAACTGATCAGCTAAATTAGACTATGCCATATTTACAGTATTTAAGACTTAAGCATGGGAACAGTCTGGTATATTTGGTAGCCCTTATTTGAAGGAGCTGCTCAGCAGCTAAAGGGCACACATGGGGGCGGAGGGGAGTGGTGGTGGGGCAGCCAGCAGAAATTAGTGTGTGCCACAACTGTGTGCACATTTAACCCTTGCCTAGCCTGTTTTAGGCTGCTTATAGCTCTTAATTGGTAGCATATGTGAGTGATCCATCTCTGCATTTGATACTGTTACTCTGTCACTCTAGTAGATCTTTTCAGTATCTTCTGACTATTGAAGATATTACGTACCAAGAAGAATTCTTTACTAATACAGTGTTACCAGTACAAAAAAGTAGTTATTTGGTTGTTGAGAATACCTTATAGTCACTTCCCAATTCATCTAAATTTAGTATGATATTGGAAAACAGTTTGCACAAAGGCATCCAATATGTACATGAGTATGTCATCTCAGAATAATTTCTATAGATGTGTATTCCTAAACTTGCAAGTGTTATGGGAGTTCATTCACCACCTTCTATAACGATTAATAATAATGCCAGTAAAGTCATAAAATGGATACTTGTTTATTCTAAAAAGTTATTTATGATCTACCTAATAAGCTTCTGCAGTTAAACAAAGATCAGATTAGCTTTTATAATCCATGCATATTCATTTCACACTCAATAAATATTTTGCATTTTTTGAGTGTTTTACCTGTAAATGCGATGTTCAGTCAGATGTAGTAGGTGTGCACTCTTGGGTTACATGATAGGGCGGTTCCTGACCCGGAGGAATCGAATAATATTCTTCAGTAGAAGAACTATGTGTAACTGGTAATTTGATCTATTACAATTTGAATATCCAGATTGTGATGGAAATATATTACTCCTTGATTTAAGATCTTCTAGGTTTTATGTCTTGGATTATATGAGCTTTTTGAGACTAGAAAGTCTTCTGGCTATGAACTCTTACCAATGTGTGAAAGTTAATTGAGAAGGCTTGTTCTATTTGTCCTGGTGTTAAAATATTAAGTGTAAAATGAAACGTGGAAAACGGTGGATCAGGTTCTAGAAATGGGTTTCCAGTGGTGATTATGCAACTTAAATTGTTCCATTAAACAGCTTCTTAGATATGGTGTACTAAAATACCCTATAGCTATTAACATGTTTTAATAAGAGTGTCACGAGTTTAAGCAAAAGTCTTAAAACTTTATTGGCAATAGGTTGCCTGTTTGTAAATTGCATCTCAGGAAGATGTGTTTTCTAAATTTCAGGTTTTTATAATGGACTTTGATTACATCTGGGCTGATGGTGTCTAGTTGCTAAATTATTGTCCTCACTCTTAAGCACTCTGCAGAGATTACTTTTGTCATAAAATTCAGATTAAGAAGGAAAAAAAGGTGTTACAAGAACAGAAGAACATGCAGGCTTCTCGGATCTTGCAGAGAAGTGCAGAGTTTCTCCTAAATGGCTAAGGCTACAACACAGCCTGTTCAGTGATGTCAGAAGCAGGTTGCTACTAGGTTTTGCAGTCTTACCAGACATCACAGAGAATATTTTGAAGATAGTATTGCTTTGCTTTTCCCTTCATCTGTTTGGAGGCTTATTTTAGTTGTTAGGGTTTTTATGTAGTCTTCCCACAGTAGTTAAAAAAATAATTTTTAAAACTATTTTTAAAATAGTATTAGAAGTGCTGTCATGCATACCAAAATTAAAGTAGCCTGGTTTGACTCAGTTTGTCCCTAGTAGTTTTCTGTCTGAAGGGGAGAGGGGTGAGAGGCAGTAGTTTTAACTGAATTATACTGAAATGATTACATGAACTCCTCACTTCTCATCAGAGAATTCATACTTTGCGAAATTGTGAAGGAGAGTGCATTTTTTTTCCTGTCTGATAACGTATGGCTGAATTGGGGGCTGGATCCCTCTTTCCACATTTTTAAGGTATTTGTCATATTTCTTTTCTGGTTGGAAACTGAGGAACCCCCACCTGGTTACATTCTCTGCTATCTAGTAAGGTTTGAATTCCTGGGCAAGAAGAACAGGAGGAATACCAGTCTGGTTGTAACAGTGACTGCTCTTGTACTTCTAGAGAAATGGGGCAGGGGGAAGAGAGAACATGGATCATAGGATATCCTGAGTTGGAAGGGACCCATAAGGATCATCGAGTCCAGCTCCTGGCTCCACACAGGACCAGCCAAATGAGAGCATATGACTGAGAGCATTATCCAGACGCTGCTTGAACTCAGTCAAGCTTGGTGCTGTGACCACTTCCCTGGGGAGCCTGTTCCAGTGCCAACCACCCTCTCAGTGAAGAACCTTTTCCTAATACCCAACCTAACATATGTATGACACTTGCTCCTCCTGGTAAACCTAGAGCTTTTATTCTAGCCCTGTAGCAGACAAGTAGTAGTTACCTCTTGCAGTTCTGCAAAGACCAAAACTTGATCAGTGGACCAAAACCTGACTTTTGAGCAGTTTGAAACATAATGCTTTCATACTGTGACAAACTCTGAAAAGAGATCCAGTGAGCACTACTTCTTTTTCCTTGTAGATAGCAGATGGGCTGGTCATATTTCTTTTTCACAACTACTTTAAGTGTGTAGTTTGTAGTAATAGTTTTTATTAGATTTCTGTAATGCAAATAAGGGGGAAAAGCTGTTGAGTCCTTAAGTTGGTAATCTTCACAGCAAATGACTGGGTAATAGCAAACTGCTATGGCATGTTCAGTTGTTTGCTTGCAGGAGTGCAATAAATATAAACTTCTTAGTCCTACCTGAAGCTTTGAGTCTTTGTTCTCTTGTAATATATCACACTACTGCTCAAATTTGTAGTCTCTCCCTTGGAGGGTCAGCAAGCACAAAGTCTCTTCAGTTACTGC
This sequence comes from Aramus guarauna, assembly GCA_013400195.1. NCBI lineage: Eukaryota > Metazoa > Chordata > Aves > Gruiformes > Aramidae > Aramus > Aramus guarauna. The sequence continues at coordinate 241,310 of VXBL01007290.1, read as the reverse complement.
AGCGTGTACAGCCTCTTTCCTGTTTCAAGCAACACCTTTCTTCAGATTTGCTTCACAGAATTATTGTGGTAACTTAGCAACTCTAGAGTGGGTCTGTTCCATATGCTTCTAATTCAAAAATGGCAAGTGCAGGTGGAAACAACGTGAATCCAAATTTAATTTCAAATATTGTGGATGATTGTTATAGTGGACTGCTAAAATACTAATTCCCTTTTTGTCCTGGACTTATGGTATGAATTTTCTTGGCAGAGTGTGTGTGGCCAGTATTGCTACATGTCATGTGCTTGCATAGTGTCCCATCTGTGGAGAGTTTTAGTTCATGATTACCACATAATTATTCAGGAAGTTGAGAACATAAGAATGGAAATATCACAGAAGAAAATAATTGTCAGTTTTCAATATTCGCTGAATTTGTTTTTTATGGGTAGCAGTGCCACATAATGAGTTAGAGTGGTGGTAGGGAAAGGAAGAACCACTTTGTCCCTTGTAAAACGACTCTTGTAAGACAATAGTTGCTATTTGGAAAGTGGCTTTTTTTTTTTAAAGGCTTTTACTTGCGTTATTTCTTAGATACAGGTTGAATTTATACAAACTCTTTACTACAGGCTCTTTGTGTTCTGTTTTGCTTTTTTTTTTACTTGTATATATTGCAGAATAAAAACACTCTGAAGATTCGTATTAAATTTAAAAAATGAAGCTAAGTTTCAGTTACTGAGTTTTCACTGGTATAGATGAGTCAGAAAATGGTCTCCTGTGTTTTTCTTAATGGATATTGCTACTCTTCAAGTACTAAAGAAATGTACTGTAGTGTTTCCTTTTCCATTTCATTATCCTTCCTCCTTCAGTTATTGCATTGTTCTTGACATTTGTGATACTTTTTTCAGGAGCTCTGTTCAGTGTTTGTTACCCTCTTCTCCTTCCTTTCATGTTCTTAATGTCTTTTTCCTGTTTCCATCCTGGTGTCTTTATGAGCTTTGAGCTTTGTGGACAGACAACCAGCAGCATTTGGTTAAAATGTCATGTCTCTCTGAGCAGAGACAGCTTTGAAGTACTGTAGCTTCTGTGATGTAAAAACTGCAGCATTGGGAAAACATTCGTATAGTACAACTTTGTCTGTTTTGATGGTGGAAGGTTTCAGGAAACTTTTGCTTTCAAAAGTTAAGGAGTGGAGAATATGGAAGCTTGGGCAAATACAGGGTCACTAATGTTAAGAAACATGTAATCTGGGCACTTACTAAATGAAACAGCACTATTGACATTGCCGCAGTATTGAGATTTAACATTTGAAAATGTGAGCTTTCTTCCTCTTTTTGGGTACTGAATATACTGATCCATGCTATCAGTGTGACCATGATGAGCAGAGTGGCAACATTGGAGGCTGAGTCTGAATTACAGCTCTGTGTCAGGGAATTGATCTTCTGAACACAAATCAGTTTGAGGAGGGTTTTGGTCCAAATTAGACTAGTTGTTCAAAGCAGTGAAATAGGTGGTAGTTGAAAAACGGAGATGTTTCTGGACCCTCGTTTCATTGTGTCATGGCAAAGAGTTTTTCAGACTATTTTACCTGAGTCAGTTGTTTTTGTTGGTTTATCCTTATCTTGTCTTTCCTGTTTGCGTTGTCCTTGCTTGAGGAAGAAATGCAAGAAAGTCTAGCTACCATTTTCACATACTACAGAATACTAAGAATCCTATTAACTTGAGATACAACTCTAGACATAAAGCAAATTGCAAATATCCTGGGAGTGACTGCTGCTTAGTTACATTCTAATGTGTTCAAGGTCAAAAGTTGAATAAAGCCTTTAGATCAGGAGCTATCCTTTCTTGGTTCAGGCTATTATTAGAATATATTATATTTAACAGTTAAATGTTGGTAGAGCTAAAAATTAGCCATGCAGGTGCTGGTTGAAAGGTGAGTTTGGGGGAAATGGCTAGAAAGATTGTATGGCTTTGTTTACAAAACATGTTTGTGCACATGAAATATGCCACTCCAAACTGGATTAAATCTTTTTTGTAAATGTACTCGCTTAGTATCTATTCCAAGTTAAATTCATTTTAGGACCAGCTTTACTGTACAAACAGGAATTGAAATGCAGCAAGATGTGGTTGTATTTTAATTTCTTAAGTAATTAGGCTGAGCCGATAGTGTTCAGTGATTGCAGAATGAGTCTTGGCTTAAGGTGTTACACTAACTATATGTTGGCCTCATAGTAACAAGTTCAGCTTGTTGGATATTTTTGTTAATTAGTAGCTTGGTATTGACAATTAGGAATCAAAAAATACTTGTGTTGGAAAATCTTCCATTGAGCTGTGGTGGTGAAGTGTTTCCTTTGTGAGCTCCTGTGATAATTGTGCTTTTGACTCATCTGAAATCGGACAGAAGATGCATAGATGCCTGTTTTTCATCTTAGTATGATGTTGAGTCTATTTTAAAGTCTCTCAGTTGCAGCAATATGTAACTTTTTTTTAAAGGGGGAGAATGACACAAAACAGAAATCCCAGTTTCTGTTGATTTCTGAATCTTTTACTTTTATGTAGGTATGTCTTTTTTAGTATAGTACATTCTTAAGAGTATAGTGTACATTCTTAAGAGTTTAGTGGGCTGGGGGAAGCATACAAGTGATTAATGACTTTTTATGCTCAGGGCTTTTTTTTTTTTCCTCTCCACCCCCTTTAGGTAATATACTTGAAAAAAACACCAGAAGAAGCTTACAGAACACTTTTGTCTGGATCTAATCCACCATATCTTCCATTTAGGTACGTGAACATGAGAAATGGGCTTAACTTTTGTGTTTTGGAATTTGCTAAATATAAATTTTTCAGATTGCCTTCACAGAAAAGGGTTTCATGTCTGATACAGATGTTGTATCAAAATGACTGATCTCTAGAAAAAGTGGTTTTTACTTCTGGCAGAATTACCTGCTCTGTGTTGGAATGATAAAGCTATTTTGATTGATTTAAGTTTTAAGTAACACTCCCAGTCTTGCAAACTGTCAGGTTTAAAAATTAGTTCTTAGAGTATTTGATTTAGCAATTAAAACTTTTCTTTATGATGTATCATGTTTTACTATTTGGAAGTCATTAAAATCTTTTAAATTACTATTACCTAACCAGCTAGACTTACATGAATGAAGGGCGGTTTATGCTGTTATATTTTCTGTTTTACAGAACAAGTACTGATGTTCCACTTACTAAATTGCTTTGCCTTTCTGTTTTCAATGAATCATATGTAATTTCTATCAATCAGTCTTTATTCTCTGTACCAAGGTCATATTGAAACTTGAATCTGAGCAGTTTTAGCTGTCATGCCTATCTAATAAAAAGACTTCCAGATTTTTTTCATGGTGTGGACCATGAAATGCCCTTGTAATTTATGAATGAAAATACCTCACGCTATTCTTATGCAAACACTGGCAATAAAAGGCAACTGCAAGAAGGTTAGTGTTTTACAAGTAGTGTTCACTGTCAGCCAATGCATTGATATAGACTTACCTTGTCTATATCAAATTCTTCTGATTGTACAGCCACTCAAAGGAATGTCAGATTGTCTCTCTTCTCATACCTTGTACAGGAGCCAGGTACAGTATAAACTATTGGGATAGTAGATTTGTATGTGAAGACCAGTTTGACTTTGAAATCTTAAACCATCTAACGGTTTTTAAAAAGGCATCAAATCAGTGATGGCTTTTATTGGCAGAGAATTTATACATTTACCTGGTCATCAATAGCTCTCCAAAGCCCAAAACTGAGCTGTTGCCTGTATTTTTTTCAGCTAATTATAAAAGATACTTGGTACAAGACGTAAAAAAAATGAGTTCTTTTAAATGTCAGTGTTTAACATCTCCAAATTCTATATAAAATACAGGAGTGATGACCCAAGTTAAACAAAGAATAATGGATAGTTTTCTTGGTTCCTGATCTCTTCTCAGTTTGAAATAATATTGTTCCTTTCCATTTATAGAAGGTTCAGCTACTGGAAAATTGCTACAAGAAGTTCTTTGAAGCAAACTCTATTATTCTGAGCACAGAAGTGATGTCAATACATTCTTATGTCTCCTTATTTTGGGGAAGCAACAAGTGAAATATTTCCCTGCAGTATTTCCTTTCCCTTTGGGGATTATTATGTAGCATTTCAGTGGAGTCTCAAAAAACCCCAATTCTCCCTTTCATATAAATGCTCAGTGATTCAACTTTGGCAGGGGTATTTCTTTCATATAAGAGCTTTTAATACTAAAGTGACTTAAATTTTTCAGAATCTTAAGCTTAGTTTATTCAGAACTTGCTTAAAAAGCAAAACTCTTAGTAGTAGAGGATGTATGTTACATGAGAATAGCTGTATCTTGTTCACCAATTAAAATTTTTTACTTTAGAATTATACTGAGTTGCTATGTCTTTAGGTTCCTTTCTCTCCCACCAAAGTAAAGATTAAGATGTGTAGAAAAGAGGTTCTGACAAAGCAAAGAACCTTAGTTGTCAGATCCTCAAATTGTAAGACTTGGGAGGAATAGTGTGTTTGCAGAACAGTCTACGACCCTATTTGCTCAAACCAAAGGCTATGGGCTTTTGCTTTGCTCTGTTTTTGCAGTCTGCTTTTTCAAAATGATTACAAAAGTGTAATCACTTCATTTCACTTGTTAGCTTCAGGAGAAGAGGGCAATAAGTATATAGAGCAGGCAGTCTTCTGAAACGTAACTCCTCTGCACTCTCCTTCCTTTCGTTTCAAGCTCTGAGTTGCTGTGAGATAAATGATTGGGTAAGACTAAAGCTTTCTTGGAAGGTTGTGGGTTTTTGTGGCTTGTTTTTTGGGTTTTTTGCTTTTTTTTTGTGGTGGGTTTTCTGTGGTGTGGTTGGGTTTTGGTACGGTTTTAGTTTGGTTTTGGTTTTGTTGATTTTTTTTAATTTTTTTTTTTACATAAAGCTTCTAGCTATTTTAGAGGATGGGAGGGAGACAATCATCTTGAGCAGAGCCTTGGTGTTTCCAGACAGCATATAGTGTTACAGGCTTTTGCTAGAATTAAATGTGATTTCTTGAGCATTCTTTCTTGTAGGTACTGGAAAAAACTTGTTTCTTTTGGAGCTGCTTTGGACTATGTCAGGTCTTGGCACTGGATTAGAGCCTAAGCCAATTCTGTTACCTGCAGTATTGTTTGTCCTGCTGTGTAATCTAGCTGTATGGGAGGTGAGATGAAGAGGAATGAGGAAATAAACTGAAGGATTCTGATAAGATAGGAGGCTAGGTAAGAAATAGGGAGTCTGATAGCTAGAGAGGGGATATTTGGGAGTTGAACTCATAGGAAGAGGCTGGAATAGACACATAAGGAGCTTAAGAATTACTGGGGCTAAGAGAAGGGCAAGTAGGTCTGATGAGGGCCTGCAGTGGGACAATCTACATTACCTGGGAATGGGAAAGAAATCATTTATTCCTCCTTCCCTGGTTTTCCAAGGCCTTTGAGATTATTTTCTCCTCCTGTCCATTCTAAGACACTTGAGACATCTCTGATGCAAAATGTAGCATGGTACAGAGGCTCAAGTAAACGGACCTGTGTGGAAGCAGTAGCACTGCCTTAAGTAGTATATCTGCTTGCCATCGAGCTATACTGCAAAGAAACAAGTTGGTGCTATAAGGAAGTTGCACTCCTTCCATGTCTTTAGTGTCTTTAAAAGGACTAAAATGAGTCTTATGTACAATGAAAAACATAACTTCTTACCTCTTCCCTCCTATTCTAAGGTCTTGGAAGGAAATAATTTGACATATTAATCATTGGTATACAGTACTTACTGACTTGAATTCATTCTTGGAGCCAGGAACTTTGATGTTATATAACTTCTGTAGTATAGATCGTCTCAACAAATAGTTTCAAGTACAACAGTTTATCAGTGATTAAAGATCCCTTAAGTGTTACAGCTAAACTATTTCACAAGTTGGTTAATTTGATCTCTGAAGTGATTTTTGAAAAAAAAGACAACTTTCAATAGGTAGAAGCTGTGAGATTGTCAGATTCTTTATGGAGTACTGAGGTATGTTTACATGATCACTGGGAAACTGATCTACTTTCATCTAGCTCAGTGACCTCAAAAAGCTTTAATCGGCTTAGATCTTTAGCTGGTATTTCATTTAAAGACAGCTTCAGCAAATATTGTTCATGGGCGGAAGGAAATCAGAATACCCCTCTTACAAGATACATGGAAATTTTTTGGTTTTGTTTTTATAATAGAAAAACTACAGACAAAGCAGGAGGATAAGGCACTACTGTTTTTGAGACACTTCCATCTTCTGACTGATTCACTGTCACTTGGTGACACTCTACTCTTTTGAAGATCTTGTACTGTATTTTCTCACTTCAATTTAAGAAAACGGTGCTAACACCATTTTAACTCATCATAAATACAAGTTTCCTATTGTAAAACTAAGTTTTAGATTTTTACTTCAAACTACTGTCTTATTACCTTTATTATAAAGAGAAAAAAACAAATATATTTTAGTGTTATTGTGTTCAGCCTATAGATATGTCGTGAATTTCAGAGCTAGATTGTAGTTTGTAGCTTTTGGATTTTGTTTCTTTATTGGCAAGTACTGGGGAAACAAACTATTATGTTATGATAGTGTTTAGAGGTTTGAAAGGGAAAGCATTATGCAGTATTGAGGTCAACTACAATAACTGTGAAATCGGATGTGGGATTTGCAGCTCTGTAATGCTGGCTCAGATTCGTACTACATCTGTATCTCAGAAATATTCATGTTTTTCTAATTTTGAAAGCAAATAGAATACTGTCAGGTAATAGTTAGTAAAACATTACTTGCAAATCAATGTTATGCATTTGGCCATAAAAGACTGGAAGAATACTGTAATGAAACATGATCTCATCAGCAACAGAAATCAGAGCACCCTGTAAAATGGTACAGGAGATATCTGTATGTGCACTCTTCTATTATTCTGATATGAAATGAGATCCTCCTTTCTCTTCTGTACTTTTTTAAACACAGGCTTCTGAGTTGAACAAAAAGGTTAACATTTGAAAACCAAATAGCTTGGTTTCCACCAGTAAAACTACTAAATGTTTTTGTACATGCATAAGTAGTCTCAGTAAGTTAAAAATGACTACTGTCTTAAACATAAGCACATGCATTAGTTTCCTGTAGGATAGGATGCTGACTGTATACAGTGGACAAAGGAGAAGAATAAGTTTTAATAGGAAGAATGTCTGAAACTAATTTCATCTAGAATTATATGTTTTTTCAAGGTTAGTAAAGATATTTTTTTCTTTACTCTTGTCTTTCTCATAACTCCTAGTGCTTGCATTTAGTTTTACTGTGGTACAAAGGGTGGCCTGTTTTGGAATCTATTGTGTTTTATGTAAGCTAAAATTAGTATTATTTGTTATTGCTCTAAAAGTTTGAGAGATGTCATTGGTAGAAAGAAAACACATGCTGATGGATCTAGCACTATATAAAGGACTTCTTAAGTCAGTGTGGTATGAGAATAGCTGTATTTCTAACACAATTTTTGTAAAGGTTAGTACTAGTTCTGACAATATCCAATATTTTTATCCATGATCTAGAACTGTATACAACAGTAGGAAGATGGGTTGACACAAAGAAGAGTGAAATTGAACTAGCTGTTCTGTGTTATTTTTTTAATTATTTAGTTTTCTCCATTAAATGTATTCATTCAGGAGGATTTAGAAAATAAGAACAAATTTGTCTTTTAAATATTTACAAAGCTTCTTAATGATTTGACATGGTTTCTGACTGATTTCTCTGGGCTAGAAAAAGAACTTGATAATGCAGTTTCAGCCTGGAGGAAGTCCTCTGGGTCACTGGAGGGGAGACTTGTTTTCATTTTGCTTTTAACAAAGCATCAAAATAATTAGTGACTTAAAATACTGTAGACAACTCCCTCTAAACAAAGATATTTTACTCAAGTAATTTAAAACATTCAGGAAATCAGGTCACAACAAACTCTTAATCTTTGCCTTTTGACTATTTCAAGGCCTTTCTAGACACATAGTCAGCAGTAAGATTGGCATTAAGCATCTGTCCTCTCTAATACTTTTGCAAAATGCTCTTTGACTAAACTCTAAAGGAATAGTAACACCTCTCTGGAATAATAATAAATCTTCTATTTGATAGGAAGATTGAATATAAAAAGTGTCACTTCATAAGTACACTGTGACTTTGCTTCATAAATAGTTTTTTTTATATTGTTTTAATATTTAAAACAGCTCTGTAAAAGTGCATTTTGTTGCTAGCTGTGTGTTCTGAAACTGGTAACTTGGGTTTCATCTTCTGAATCCACAAGCTTAAAATTCTGGAGCATAAACCATTAAAATTTCAGAAAGGGGGTTGCATTTGGAATTACTCTAATCAGACAGTTGTACTTCTAGAAACTAGAAAAGCAAAGTTATATATATTCCTGGATTTACCCTGAAAAGGGTTGGGAGTGCTAAAATAAAATGGCTGTGGCTTTAAGGAAAAAAAAAAGCGCATACATTTTGTTCCATTTTCTTGTTTTCCAAATTATGATAGAAAGAACCAGATAGAAAGATACCAGAAGATATGTGAGGGGCAGAGGGAGAGAAAGAGAGATTATGGCCAGGTCTGCTATAATATGCTCAATACTTGCTATGGTTCATCAAATAGCATGCTTTCCCTTGAAGCATTAGGTAATATTAAGCCACTGCTTCCAGGTGTTAATTCACTACCATGCTGTACCGTCATTCATATGTAGTATTTGTTTATGGTAGTGTTACATTATTGCATTCTGCCACAAAAGATAGATGGGGGGTGAGTTTTTCAGATGTTAACTCAATGTGTTGCATTTCTTTAAAAATGCATTTCTTTAAAAAAATACTAGAATACTGCTATTCCTTGAGTTCTGGGAATTTGGAATTAGGTTTAAACAGCTTTTTGTTCATTCAAAAATTTTGCCTATTTGGAATTTTCCTGGCTTTCGGTTTTTCTGTAACTTCACTGTGTGTGGATGGCAAATGTCAGCAGAGCTGTTTTCTTCAGTCATAGTACACCTACTTTAATGTTTAAGTGCACAGCAACAGAAATGCGACATTTGAGGCACAGATGACGTAGGCAATGGATGTTAGCTGCCAGCATCCATTGGCGTGCCACTGGTAATAGCTGTCTGTGGGAACAGTAGCTAAGAATACTGTACACCTGGAATTGATAGGCTTATCTTGTACATCTAGGTCAAGTTCAATGTCCTCTCTCCCTTCTCTCTCTTGCTGTCATAGTGCTTCTTATTACTGGGAAAAAAGCCACATAATCTCTAATCCATTATTGTTTTTATGTGCTGCAGTATCAGATGCCATATCAATTGAAGAAGTAGTTACATACATATGGATAAAATAAAAATTATATTCTTGTTATAGCAAAATAACATGTAATATAGAACATGTCTGCTACAGTTGTATCTTCCATTCATGTTTATCTAAACACCTGATTTTGTGGTTTGCATTGTTTTAGGTTTTGTTCTTTCTGTCAGCCCCTTCAGAAAACTGTTACAGCTTTTAAAGATTTTTTTTTTTTTTTTTTTGCTCTGTGTGTGTTCCCATTGGGGCCTTAAGAGGTGTTTTGTTTTTTTTGCTTGGAAGACCTTTTTGTTTGCTAGAATGCTTTTGTGCTAAAATGACCTGTTATCCAGCTTTCCCCTTCAAAAATGTATTGTCTGTAAAATTTATATTTTGCAGCTTTGGTATGTTCTGCTTATCTAATGTAATAAAAATATGGCTTTTCATTTTGAAAAACTTTGTTAGATTTGGATGTTGAAGGTTTATCCACACTTGAAAGTGCCCATTCTAAAACATCGTGGCTAGTATTTTTAATAATCTAATAACTTGAAAGCTTTTCTAGAGTAGCTTGCCTGTAATATGGCACTAAAAATTGTAGCTTTTTTCTTAAATACATTTTCTATGAACACTGCTTGCTCAGAACTGCTATACTTATTCTTCTCTTTAAGAGTAGAATATTGTCACCCATTCTTTAAGTACTTGGGATTGAAGGAATATATCAATGTAACAAATTTCATACTATTATCAAGTAGACTATCAAAAAAGGACAGTTTTCAATGAAAGATTGAAATTTTGAATCCATTTAGATTGATTATATCTGGCTGAAACATAAAATTTTGGTATTCTGTTAAATTGCAGCTCTTAGCATTATGGATAAAATAGTTTAGAGCAAAACTATAAAAGATTTCTTTAATGAGTGATTAGGAAATAATGTGCCCAGGCAGAATTTTGTTAAAATGCAAACTGGTCTGAAACTAACTTTGAAAAGTACTCTTTCTTTTTTCCATGATACAATCCTTGCTGTTATTTTTTGGTGGTGTTACTTACTTTTATGTTGGTGTCTCTTACTACTTGACAGGATACCCCAAAGCAAAACATATTTATCTTTTAAAGAAAAATTGTTATTTTCATAGTGGCAGAACTGAGGTCAAATAACTTTTAATTAAATCTGGATAATTTTTAATTTAAGTATATGTTGATGATAATTTTTAATCACATCTTTAATAAGGCATTGAAATGAGAGCTGTAAATGAAATCCAAACTTTCCTTGTTAGACAGTGTAACTCAATTAGACTTGAATAACGGTTAATACAAGTTTTGCTTTATTTGCTACTATCCTTAGACAAGTGAGAGAGGATACAAAGCTTCCTGTTCCAGGACAGCACAAATAATTTAGTAAAAGGCAAGTAGTTAGATGATGTAAAACATATGCTTAAAATAATTTGCAGTATCTAACTGCATTTACACTGAGCTGCATCTTTAGGGGAATGCTTTAGCATGAACAAGCTTCTAAAAGGATGTGTTCTTCAAACTTTTGATTCAGATTTCTCAGAGTGGATTGAATAACTTGAATATGCTTTGTTGTGTGCCGCCTTTCCCCGAGTTCTTAAAATAACTCTGTGTATATTTAATTTTTATTAAATCTATAGGGATGCTTCATTTGGGAACTGCACATACAATCTTACGATCTTGGACTGTTTACAGGGAATAAATAAGGTAATAACACTTCTCCTTAGCAAAACACACTTAAATTGACTTTTAAAATGTGAAGGAAAATGCTGTTAAAATACAGTATTTAGAAAATCTGGTTTCAAAGCAAAATGTATGTGAATGAGTAGCATCCTGTCATGAAGCCCAAGTTACTAAGGACTGTGTTTGAGTAATGACAATGGAAGAAGGTTACGCTTTTACCAGGCTGGCCTGGCCTTTGACAGCTTTCTGAACTTCACCTTGTGAATCAGAATGTGCAAACACACCAGGCCAGGCTGGGGGCAGCAGTTCTTAACAGTGCAAGGCAGTGCACTAGATCTGCTAACAGATCATTTATAACCATTGGTAAAAGGTAATAACATAGGTTGATAAAGTCAAGCAAGACAGACACCCAGGCATACTGTGATTTAATCTGACTAGGTTTTGAATGCACTTGGCCCCAACTTCCCCCAAAACACTTGGTTCAGTGTTTGACACTAATCTTTTCAGAATTGTTTAAAAAGAATGAAAATTAATGCATCTGACTAGCATTTTAATGTGTCACTTCCAACAGTCCTGGTCCTGGGGAATATTAAGCTCCAATATTCCTTTTTTTAAAATGTTATGTCATATCTTAATTGGCAACCTTGTGTTATAGTATATACTTCATAGTATAAGCAAAGATTAAATTTAGTTCATCATTTCCCAGTGATCTTGAAGGGAGCAGGCTATATGAACAGTTCTATACAGACACTTTATTTGTAATTCTTAAAAGTATGGCAAATCAGGTGTTTCTTAAAAATTGAAAAAAGAGAGATCAAGCTTAATATTTTTAGTTCTGTGGGGGTGGGAAAGAAGCCGTCACTTAACAGCAAGAGTCTAATTTGTGTGGCATTCTACAGATCCTGAAGCTCTGTGAAGCAGTCAGTGCAGTCACTGTAATTTATCTGCAACAAACATGTCAAAAGGACTTTGGGAATCAGTTTTTCCTCCTTTGTTCCCATAAAACTTATTATTGAATTTTTGTCCAGTTCACCTACAGAGATAAATATACTTTGAGCAGAAACCGTATGACTTAATCTAAAGTAAAATCTTGGTCTACGTGGGTAAATTTGGTGTTTGCATGCACATATATCATATACTTGTAATTCAGAGGGCCTACAAATTCTGGAGTGCAGCCAGCCAACCATGCTTAAATGAAATGCATTTTTCAAAATCAGCTCTTCAGACAAACCTTTTGGTATCTTCGGTTTCATGACAGGCCCAGTCATTGAGCCTGTGTTGTAGACAACAAAGCTGGTTTTGTTTTGTCTTAAAAAAGGTGCTCTATGTAGCAAATAATGGCAGACTGATTATTGAGGTTTTTTAAAATCATAGATCTGTGGTGTGGTTTTTTATCACACCTTAATCCCAGAATGTTGTGTAATATCTATACTTCTCAGAATGTAGTAGATTCAGTATAAATATATGCTGCAGAACTGTTTTTTCCACCTCTTCCTTGAAAATTCCAAGAAAATTGGACTATGAATTCCTTATTCATAAAATTGTTTGTAATATGATATTATACACTAATCTTCAGTATGAAATGGGCATATTTCATAATAGTATAGTAATGAAATACAAAACTTGGACTTCTTTCAATCCTGTAATAAATACTATCTAACATAGTCTAGTGAACTTCATTCTATCAGTGGAATGTATATTAAAAACAAATCATAAAATAGAGATTATCTACAGTAATGTATTCTGTATATGCCATTTTGCTTGGGTATTATGGTGATAAAATCAGAGTATCATACTAAGTATAGAAAACGATAAACTCTTAATGTTCTATATTTAGTTATGTCCAACTGCATGAAAACGTACTCAGCATAGAAATCATTGAATGACTTTTGTACGGCAAAAAAGGGAATTGTTTTTTAATTTGTCATCTGCCTTAGAGGAAAAAAAAAAACCATAGTGGGGTGGGGAGAATCAATTTTATAATTTAAGTGATATGCCTTATATCCCATTGTAATGTCTTTGAAGGGGACACAGTGAGCCTGCCATGCTTTAGTGACACTGTTGGAGTTTGTTGTCTGTGTTGTTAATCTGTGCAAAATGTAATGTTGTCTTACCATAGAGCATTAAATAAGCCAAAAGCACAAACGTTTAATGATTTAGTTTTGATTCTCAAAAACAGTATTATAAAATGAGATTATATCATATTTCAGAATAAACTGATAACTTGTTGCCTTTTAGGCCTTGCAGCATGGATTTTTTGACTTTAAGACATTTGATGTGGATGAATATGAACACTATGAGGTTTGTACATTAAATAATGAGTTAACTGTGTTTAGTTTACCTAAAATAAGTTAGAATATACAGTATCACACAATGCAAAACATACTGGAAACACACTTTAATTCAAGTAAAACCTGGTGTTCATATGTAAGGTATGGACATCCAAACCTGTATGCTGTATGTGAAAAACATGCAAGATGAACATCCTTGCAATTTCAGTGCATCACACAATAAGTCTACTGTTTTCTCATAGCCTGTCTGGCTTCTGGGACCTCTTTTGTGCTTTCCCAACCTTCCCCCAGGATATAATCCAAGGTCTCTCAGCTGACCTGCAGAATCTGTATTTTCTTCCAACACTTGTTGAGCTGCTTCTTGAGATGCTGTTAGTCCCAAATATATGATAATTTTTTGTAGCCCCATAGATTAAGCTAATTTGAGCTATTTTAGTAAAGATGCATTACATGGAGATTCTAGTAATGAAAATACATCCAAAATATTTCCCTAATGAAGTACCAGAGAGCTAACAGATGTCATTCATTGTTCTGCCTGCCTTCTTACAATTTAAGAATAGATACTCTGGATGACTCTAGATGCTTCTAGGACTTTTAACGTACATACTTTTACCTGCTAGTAGTAGACAGTTATCTCAAGCTATACTGCCACAGAGAACCTTTAAAATATTCCCTTGTCTCTGGAAGTTTCTGCAGTTGCATTGGTTAAGGAGAAAGATATATAAACTAGAGGTGTACTAAACATTTGAATATATATTAAACTCTGGGTTTAGAGTTGTGTTATTTTATTGTAGCCAGTATTCTCCCCCCCCGACCCCCCCCAGCCACTCTACTGCACTTTTCAGAAAACTTGAAAATAATGAGAATAAATTTACTTAGTCTGAAAATGTCCATTTAAAAATTTATTTTCTTAAGTTGAATATTTCTAATATCAAAAAAGTTTTAGGGATAATTGCTTTTCTTAAATCTCTGACATTTGGTTAATATTTTGTTTTACAAGCAAGAATTATGGGTGACTCAATACATATCTGAAATATGTACAGCTGTAGGAAATGCTTAATAAATGTTCAAGAAAGAGTAAAGTCAGGACAGGAATAAACTGGAAAAACTTAATTCACAACACATCTATACAGTAGATGTTGGCTACAATAGGCACACTATAATGTAAAGCTATTCACAAAACTTAAAGACACTTGTAGGAGGATCTCTGTATACTGTAATGTTTAATAATGTTTAGATTGAGAAATTCGTATAGCCTTTGCTGAGTCACCAAAATTAAATGAAGAGTAACTGAAATTTATAATATGAAATTGCTGCTTTTTTGCTTACTCTATGTACAAAAGGAAAAATGTTTGTTCTAAAACCAAATGATGATTGGGAATTCTTAGGAATCTGTATATACAGTAGATGTTAAATCTGCCCCAAAAAAGTATTAAAATAATTGACTAAAGCTATCCCATTATCTTGTTTAATGCTTATCATTATTTTAGTTTGTGAAAAGTATGTATGTGTGAATGATGTTTAAAGTGCTGCTGGCTGTCTCAGTTCAAGAACTGAGAACTTGGAATCATCTTTTAAATTTTTTGTCCATTTTTTGGTATGTCTTTTATTATTTTATGCATTGTGGTCAGCTTTGTATGTTTAGATATGTCCTGTGCTATATATCGAAAACTTTAAATGTTCCAGGTTTTTGCTATGTTAGGTCTTCAAATGTGTAGTTATGTGGATAAAAGTTGCATAAGACTTAGCAGGCTAAAAGAAATTCTATTTCACATTTATAGTTCTTTAATCTTACTACATTATTAAGGCAGCTAATTCCCCTTTTGTTGGACAACATGTAAAATACTCAAGTTCTCTTTTTTTAAAATAATAATGTTGTTTGCATGTAGTATTGAGTATATATACACATACATATATTGTTGTTGTTGTTCAGATTGGTTAAAATTTAAATAATTTGCAATAAACCATGTAACTATAAAGAATACTGAATTCACAACTAAAATGGGCAACACAAACTTGTTTTAACTTGTTGAACAGGACTTCTTCCTTAAAGGTGCTACAATGCAGAGACTGCAGTCTGTGATACAAATTTGGGGGTGCGAGGGGTCCTGATTTGGCAATAAGATCCATTCACTAGTCCTTATGCAACCTTGTTAACTTCCAGGAGTTTTCACTGCATGAGGATATTTGGAGCAAGCCTAATGGGCTTAGCTAAGCAAAGAGTTGGTGAATTGATTACAGTAGTGTCCATTATCAGAACTTTTCACTCATTAGGATGTTTTGATGAGCTGAGAGCTAAAAACACAAGCTTAATAATGCAGCTGAACTGAGTGCCGTGTCCTTAAAAGTCATGCTGAGCGTAACTGCATTGCCAAATGATGAAAGAGCATTTTTCAATTAAAGAAAAAAAAAAAGGCAGTTTTGAACTGTAGTTATGTATTTCCAAAGAAGCTTCCAGTTTTGGCACTGAGAGAATTTGCAGAACCTTTTTGAAGTTTTCATTTAAAAGTGATCAAGAAAGGCAAAATATCACAATTTTAAAGTGTTTTTTAATTTAGTCTTTATTTGATTTATATTTTGCTTCTATGATTACTGGTTCATCAGAGCTTATGCCAATATGTAGATTTCCATTTCTACAGGGAAATGATAATTGGTTTTGAAGGCTAATTGTTTTTAATTTGTTTTCTGTGAATTGGGTTTTTAGCCAGTGCCTTACAGGGATGCATTTTTTCCATATTCTTTGATTAAAACATACAAGAATGTTGGTGTTTGTCAATGTTGTTACAAGTAGGTGTCTTAACATGCTGAACCCTCTAAGGGAGAAGTATCTTAGATATAGGATCTTTCTGCTTTTATTGGAAAACTTCAGCAAAATATTTTGTGTTTCATTTTATTATGAGATTTGAGAAGCACCTTAAGGTTAGTTTATCCCATATAGGTAAGCTAACTAATTACATTGGAAGTGTTTTGTCTTAATGCAGCAGGAACATAGTAAAAAGTGAAATAAAATCTTGAGTAATTTTTTTAACCTTGTATGTACAGATAGTAAAATGCTTTTCTCTTTCTCTTCTGAAATTTTTATAGCGTGTGGAAAATGGTGACTTCAACTGGATTATTCCAGGAAAATTTTTGGCATTTAGTGGACCACACCCAAAAAGCAAACTTGAAAATGGTATGGTGTATATTTTAATGCTACTCTATGACCTTATTTTCTCCAGCATGTTAAACAGTCACAGCAAATGAGCAGAAGATAATAGAGGTCTATAATTTTCATCTTCGGAAATAATTATACAGTGAACATTTTATATAAAATCATAGGGCTTAACTCCAAAAGTTTTGGAATTACTCTTTGCTAGAAGAATTCCAATTCTTCTAACAGTCAGCGACTTTCAGTGACAAAGTGCCTGAGAAATTCAAGTCCCTTACTTTTCTCCTGGAACCTGACACTTGATACGATAAGTATGCAGAATTAAAAGTGAGTTGCATAAAGCAGCATAATGCATGAGCATTTTGTGGACAATTTTTTTATATCACTTAACGTGTTTATTCTGAATAAAATATTAAAGCATTTTTAGTATTAGCATGTTTATCGTTCAAAAATGATTTGGGGGGCAATTTTGTTTAGTAGGACTTTGAACTTCATCTATGACACTAAACAATTGTTGCCTTATTTTTTTATAGGTTATCCTCTTCATGCACCTGAAGCTTACTTTCCCTATTTCAAGAAACATAATGTCACATCGATCATAAGACTGAACAAAAAAATTTATGAGGCAAAGCGATTTACTGATGCTGGTTTTGAGCATTACGACCTGTTCTTCATAGATGGAAGCACACCAAGTGACAGTATAGTTCAGAGGTTCCTGAACATCTGTGAAAATGCTGACGGTGCTATTGCTGTACACTGTAAAGGTGTGTGCACTTAGTTCTCAGATTGAAGTTCAAAATAAGTATAAATCCATAGGCTCTGTTCCAGAAATAAAGCATTTAAAAAATAACGCTTTCTGGTTGTGAAAGTAATGTTGCTTTATGATACTTAACTAAATATATGACAAATACTTGTTATTTTCATGTGCATATTAAGTTCTTTCATCTAAGCTGCTATGTACAGTAACTGACAATCTGTTCATTGTTCTGTTTTCTCTTAATATCACTTGAAGGCATGAGTTCTAGTTGATGGAGACTTCTCTTTTGCATTATGCTTTTGCAGCATTATGATAATTGGCTAGGAAATGCAAAAGACTGAAAGGTTTTCTTTGTGCTTTTGGACTGCTCTACATTTTTCTGTGAGCATGACTTCCACATCTCAAGTTAATGTGAGTTATTGTGATGCCAGCATTTCAAACCAGCCTATTACAGCAAATCAGCCAGAAAATACACAAAACTTGCTTAGTCAAGAACGATTAACAAAAGCTTTTGAAAGGTTCAGCTTGATTTACGTTTAGAGTTGTGTAAGGACATTGTGGAGACGAATGTCTTGCGGATCTGAAACAAGAATAGTGCTATTCATTCATAATTTTTCCGTGAACAATAAACATGCATATCAAAGATAAGTAAGTTTATTTGCTAACAAGTTCTTACTGTGGCTAGAACCAGAAATTCTGGTGCTAATAAGCTAGACATCTGCTAATTGACTAAATAAGAGTATAAATTATTCATTAGCAGGAGTAGATTGTTATTCTCCAGACTTAGTTGCTAAAGGAGTACAATATACTTTTCTAGTGACTTAGATACGCGCTTGCTAAACTGAAGTATTTTTGGTCTTTTGTCTGACCATTTAATAAGGAAACCAACAATCTCATTCTTTTAAGGGTTTTTACACCCTTCTAAATAAGACTATACAAATTTAAACCAACAGTTAACTTGGAGTTAATGTATTGCCTGTCGTTATCTTGTATTCTTATTGCAGAAGTATTCCAGGCACAGCTTCCATGCTAGAAATTGCTTGTCCTAGAAGCTATAGAAGGGTTTAATGCTAAGGGTTGCTATGGGAAGTTTGTACAATAGCAGGAACTTGGAGAAAAGTACTGAAGTCTTAGTGATATGTACAGTTGGTAGATGTTATCTGCAATTTTCAGAGACCATTTTCTTATTCAGGTGTATGTTTAGTACAGTACAGTTCTTGGTTATTTATTTGCATGTTGCATTCCTTTTGCATTAAAAAAAAAAAAATCAAAAACCCAAGCCCACAACTATCTAACAATTACTTCCCCTTTTTAAATGATTCTTCAGAGCTAGTCTTCCAGTATACAGTTATGAAATCTCACTATTTGTGAACTTTTACCTTCATCCTTTTACCTGAATCATCTTAACTTTCCAAAAAGTCACAGCAAGATTTAGTTATTGGTTAAACGTAAAGAGCTTTTAGTTGCGTATAGAATTGTCAGCAAGGATGTTGGGCTGCTTAGAGAGTTTCCATTCAGGTAGTTGTTGGTGCATAAACAATAGCTGGCTACCGTAAGACTGTAAATTGCAAATATTGTATTTGCAGAAAAATAAGGTTTAAGTGGAGGGACACTTTACTAGTAGATAAGACGCAGGGTTAGAAAGACATTAATTCTTACTCTATAGTTAGAGATTTGATAGTAAAAACTAATTTTTCTTTCTCTGTTCTCCCCTTAAAACCAGAATTAGTTTGTGATTTGTGGGGCAATGCGTTAAACTATTTTAAGCTATCGATATATAACATTATATGCTGGTCAACATTCATTGGTCTTTATACAAATAGAAGTGAATAGTTTTATAGGTTGGTTTCACAACAAAAAGAAAAAGCCGCTGGCTGAGAAGACACATGATGCTCTCCATTGTGATGTGCACATACATGTATTTGCATGTATTTGAACCTTGATTTGAACCCTGGTTTTATAAATACGAGGGGTTTTTTTTCCAGCTTGGTCATGGCTTTTTAAAAATTACCAGCTTTTTAAAAAAAAAAAAAAAAAATTGTATAAGCGCCAAGAGTGATCACTGTATGTGTTCTTAAACGCTGTTAACTTAATAAGTATGATATATCTTTTGTTATATGTACAATTATGTGATAAACAGGATACTGAATCAGAAATTCTTTCTTCAAATAACATTACAAAGAAGGCTTCTCATATTGCATACTTTGATAATTATGAAATGCTCTTGACTTTGTATGTGAACGTTGATACTTGTGTTTCTGTAGCTGGCCTGGGGAGAACAGGAACACTGATTGCCTGTTACATAATGAAACACTTCAAGTTCACACACGCTGAAGCTGTTGCTTGGATAAGAATATGTCGACCAGGTTCTATTATAGGACCCCAGCAACACTTCTTGGAAGAGTATGTATACCTTCTTTGCTACTAAGAATCAACTGCTTCTCTACATCCTTATCCATCTTGCATTATTTATAGGATCTACTTTCTGTCTACTGATGTTGTGTATTACTTACTGCCTGCTGCAGTATATTTAAGGTTAGTTAATTTGGGATTGAAAACAAACTTACTCAGTAGCAGTCATCTTCTCTGGAGTGTTATGTATTTTGTCACCTTAAGGAGCAGAGGGTCTCAAGAGGGTCTCTGCATGTTTGTGTTCTGGGGTATTTAGGAGTTAAAGATAAATGTGTTGGAAATGTAAGTCTATATGTGGGCAAAAGAGTAAATCAACAATAAGGAAAAGATAGACTTTATGTACTTTGTATATAGCTTATGATGACACTTAAAATTAATCTTACAGTAGTATAATTGATACATGGCTTTTTTCTTTCTTGTAACCAAAGATTAAATAAGTACATGGTAGACAGCTTATGATCTGTCAGATTCCTAGCATAATGTATGAAGCATTTCTGATTTGGAGCTAATAGTCGCTAACAAAACAAATGTATGGTTTTAATACAGCTCCTTCTCAAAATCGACTATATACTCTGGGTTGAGAACATTTTGTGTGCAGATAATTTGAATGTGTAATTCAAGGTTTGATCCTGACTGGAAATTAATAACAAAATTGCACTGGCTTCAGTGATGTAGACACTAAATTTAATTTCATAGTGGTTTCTACATTTACTATTACAGTGGTTATGCTGATACTTTTTGAGTTGATAACATAATATTTAGGTGGAGCCATTTTCACTGTTAAAAGAACAAACTCTTGAGAAAATTCACCACAAATCTCTCTCTCTGGAAAAAAGAGAATGCAACAGCTCTGCTAGATACTGCGTAAATACAGTAAAACATGCGCTGCCCTTGCATCTTAAAATCCATAGAATATCAGATATAAAGGAGTATTACTGTAATTCATAAGAGAAATTGAGCATGAATGAGGATTTCTATTTTCCAGTGCAACTGAATGGGCACTCCTTTTTTTTTTTTTTTTTTGAAAGGTGGCCCACCATTATTCAAAATACTGTGAATCACAAACTTTCACAAACCACAAGTGCTCACTGAAGGCAAATTAAACTTATCCACACCATGCTGATGCTTGGGTGATGCACTCTTAAAAATAACTTCCACAATAGAGCAAAATTAAGGCAGAAAGGTAGTAGGTAGTGTGATTAGTGAGTGCTGTTTATTTGAAAGATAGGAAAAACAGGGCCCATGTCTTTTCTGCAGTGGTGTAGGAATACTTGATTTGATTTTTAGATAGGCAAAGATCCCTTAGATATTTTTCATTCATAGCTATATTAATCATAGCTAAAAGCTGTAGTATTGTTCAGTAAGAATTTTCTAGTGTTTTATGGCAATAGATACCTGTTTTGACAATCAAGCAATGTTACCAGTAGTGTCAAAATGGGATTGAGAAAGAAGCAGCTAACTTCAGTTGCATAACTCTAATATAAATTATATTGCCCTCAGGGCTGCAAAGTTGCATCTGACAAAAAGGTAAAATCTTGAAACTTTGATCTCCCAGCCTTTCATGTATGTCAGACCTTCTGCTCTCAGGTTCTTTGAGGTTTAATAAGGGAAGTTTGAGTAAGTTTGGTTTTGGTTTTTTTTAGAGACCCTCCCCCCAAGTAGGTATCAAATCAGTTTGTTACTGTGAATGCAGTTAATATTGAAAGATTTCAAAGGTATTCAAATTCAAGCATGTTTTCTAGGCTGCTTCTGTTAAGTGGAATAAGTGATGCTCCCTCTCCCCCTGTCCCCTCCTTCTCTTGATGTTTTCTTGGGACCTAGTGAAATTTTTCTGGAAGTCCTTACCCTTCCCATTTATTATTGAGTAGGTTTGGGCAGTTGGCTCAGACTACTTGGATCTTAAGCTTTGCCATAATATTTTGTTTTCAAACAAGTTTCCAGTGAAGGTGTATTCTGATTTAATTCCTCATTCTTTTTTTTTTTTCTCAGTATAGGATTTTAATTTTACAATTGTTACAATAATAAGTAATGAAGTCTCAGTTCTTGGATGGAACTAGCATGACAGGTACCTACCCAGCAAAATTCCTTATCGAGGAATAATGCAGTCTCATCAACAAAAGCCTGCTTAGCTCATGCATGTTGTAACAATTGATTATTTTTTTACCACCTGTCTGAAGGATATATAATTTTTATTTTCTGAAAATTGATACTAGAGTCCCGTTCAACTTCACATGACTATGGCCACTTCCACTGTGCAGGTCAGCTGTAGTTCTATTGTACAATATCTGTATACAAAAACCTCCTGCTAATAAGAAGTTGGAAAGTGCTATATCATCATTTATTCTACACATTACATATATAAAAGCATTATTTTATATGAATTTTTAAGTTTTAAAATACCATTGCAAATTCCTGTTTAGTTAATCTCTCCTCCCAGTAGGATTTTGTAAAATGAAGTTTTAGTACCTGTAATACTTCCCTGGTGATTCTGGTTGGCGTTTTCTGTTGTTGTTTTTAACCACTGAAAATTATGAATTTTTTTGTTTGTGATTAGACATTTAATTTTTTTTTCCAAATGAAGAAGTACAAAAGATTCAAATGTTGGCAATCTGAATAGCATGTTTTCATATTTTATGTGTATGCAAACTTGATGATATGAATTGATTTGGGTTTGTATCCTAAAGGAAGCAAGCAATGTTATGGCTGGAGGGAGATCTCATCCGATCAAAGCAGAAACGAGTAGTTGATGGAAATGTTAACAGAGTTCTTTGTGGCTTGAATGACATTTCAATCAGTGACAGCTTGAATAAAGTACGAGATGTGGATCAATACAGGGAGGTAAGAGTTCATAGGAAACAATTCAAACAAGCAGAGATGGAGCTGATCTTTTAATAACCAGCTATAGATAATTTTCAGGCTTTTTTAGGCTTGTACTAGTACCACATTGCTTTTTCACAACTAAACTTTTTTTATAGGTCATAATTAAAACAATCCTCCACTTTTTTCCAAAAAGTGCAAACTTCAAAATGTCTGCGTTATTTCAAGTTGTTCTTTCAGGGTTTTCAGTTGCTTATTGGAGAATGGAGAAAGAAAGAAAGAAAAAAAAAAAAAACCACAACAAAAAAACCCCCAGTTTTCCTCCTGGAAATCTATTTATTCCAAGTTTCTAGCTAATAATGCATGAGTGTATAAATGTCCATGCCTTTATCACAGTGTTATGAATTACTGATGTGATGTGTACATTTAGGGTAAGGACCTTACAGTTACTTATTGGAAGCACAGGCATGAAATATGAGCTCAAGTGAACGTATTTCTGCTTCTGGGCTAGTCAAAATCTTAAACTGCAGTTTCTTATAGACTCTGTAAGAAGCAGTTTAGAGGAACTATGCATTTGATTAATCCATCTTAGCTCTGTAATAACTAAGGAGCTTTTATGTTGCTGACGGAATCCATGATGTAAAAGACGAGGGATGTAGTGGGCACCTTCTTCAGATAGTATAAATTAAAATGATCTTCTATCATGGGATCTATCATAATCTGGAAGAGCGCTTTGAATGCCTTTCTGTAAAGGTACTGTTTGCCTTTTGGAAATTCAATTTGTGGCTTGTGATATGTAAAATTAAATATCTATATTACTAAATGGACAATATAACACTGTCTAGAGATGATCTTGTATGCCTAATGAAAACAGTTGGCACATAGCCATATGGGTAAAAGTAATAGTTTTGAATTTGAGCTACTTCTTACTGTTTCCAGTATTCAAGGCCACTTACTTGCAAGTAACTCAACTACCTGTACACTGTGTAGCAGCTTATGTACAGATTCACAATATAAATTCACGGTGCTGCTTCTTTTCTACTGTAACTCTCTCTGTAATATGTATATTTCAGGTTTTTACAGATGTCATATTAAAGCTGTTTGACCTTAATTTTTTAAAACATTTAACTTATCTTTTTATCTCTTTGGAAATTTGGTTATATTTCAGGACCTCATTATACTAGGCTCTCCAGAAACAAAAAGCAGAGTAATGTTCCCAATCCCAGAAATGCATAAGGTCTAACAATCAGAGGAAAGAACAGCTACATGCAGTAACTGTTGAGCAAGTAAAGACAGTGAAACAAAATTTATCAATATTGAGGCTGAATGATAGGTAACAATAGCCGAGTATATAATCTTCAGTGAAATCTAGCTAAAATAGTCAATCTTTCATTTTCATTAATGGCAGAAACTATTGTTCTGTTCTATGCAGAGCAGTGAGGTCACTTGGACACAATACGAGCTGCAGTAATACAAACAAATACTTGATCTGAGGTCAAATGAAGCCATAATTGGCATAAGGTTTTTTCATTTCACAATTAAAAAAAAAAAAATCACAGTTCTCTAACTTTCGTATTTCTCTGCTACTTAAGATACTATATTTAATCCTTGGGTCATGTTTCTCTGCTACTTAAGATACTATATTTAATACTTGGGTCTTATTTTGAGATCAGTTAGAAATTATAAATAGGCATTTAAACAGTGTTGGCAAACACTTAAAGGTGCTGTTCAGTACTTTGAAACTACACTGCTCCTAAGGATCTGATTTATTTCTTTGCTTGCATACTTTGTGTTTCCCAGAAGGATTTTGAAGACAAAGCAGGTGTGGAAACTCAGAATGGCATGACGCAGGGAGATAAGCTTAATGCCTTAAAAAGTCGGAGACGGCCATGTTCTGCTACAACTGGAGCTCTGAGGTAAATTAATTCTGAGGTAATCTGCAATTTTAAATTCAATCTGTGCTATCAGATCTTCATGGCAAGTACCTGGCCTTTTTTAAGGCAGTAGTACTAATTTCTACCACCACCTGTGATGGAAATTTCTCTAGGTATATATCTATTAGTTGCAGACTTGGTTTATTAATTTTTATTTTTTTTTTCTGACTCCCTATTCAGGATACCTACTTATTATGTAGCAGTAAAAGACAAAGTAGAAAAATATTTTAAAACTTTCAAATTTATATCTATCTAGCATTTTAAAACATACATCTTAAACAAAATACTCTTCAATGAACTTATTTATCTTTCTGTAATTACTTTTGTGTACTCCTTATATAAATTTTTAATTTTTCGGAACCAGTAAAAATGTGAAGTTTGAAAATAAACCTCAAGTAGCTCTCTGTTTAACTGTAAATTAAAATAATGATTGTCAGTAATTCTTAACTCGTTAGTCTCGTACTTTAAAGCCAGTATGAGACATGCAAGTATGCTTTGTGGGAGGGGAAAGACTTTTTATCCCTTGATAAAGATTGCTGCTTTGGTTTCCTTAGGCTGCAAGACACGAAACTGCACACCAGGTCAATATCACAACCTTTCAGGTATTAACTTTAAAATTATAGCTCTAAATGTATACCACTCAGGTCTTATATTTTCAGTGTTTTGAATTACAGTTATGACATTGATTGGCAATTTCAGACTTCTGATAAGCGGCAGGTACACACTTTTTTCAAACGCCTGCAAATGGTGGGGAAAAATAATCTGAAGGACAGAGGGTTACAACTCTAGGGGTGCCTTGAATTCTTCTCAGTAAATAATTAGCACATAAAAGTAATTTCTTCAGTTGCATTTTCTAATATCTATGGTGTTATGCAGTGAAGGATGACTAGTTAACTCACAACCACATTATCCCTATAAAACTAGATACATGTCTCAAAAGCCTAAATTGGCTACATATTGCCTGCATATCAGTTTTTGTCCTGTGTGTTTCAGTAGATGAACTAGAACTATTGCTTAGTGGATATAATCAGTACTTTTTTTACATGATGTACCAGATAAACATTGGTTTAGTACCATTTCATATTTTAATATATGGTCCTCACTGTACACTTTACTACATGCTTTGTTCAGAATTTTCTGTGGAGCCAATAAAGCCAATAGTTTCTTCTTATTTTCTAAATGTTTATTTCACTTATGACCTGTACTAATCTCAAATCAGTACTGACAGTGCCCCTCAAAAGAAAACAAAACGTAGACTGAGAATGGACTTAATTTTAAGAGTTACAAGAATAGCAGAAATGAGTATTTTTGGTTTTAGCCATTGCATCCTTTACCCCATTGCATCTACAATACCTGTAAAAGAAAATATTGGTCCTTATAAAGCATTAATACCAAAAAGAACACATTATCTTCAGTTTTGTGACAACCTGGATTTTTGAGGTGGATTACTCCAGATGTCTTACCTTAGAGATGTCTGTTTAGCCTTTCTTGGAATTAAAGCTATTTCTGCTCAATATAACTCCTTCTGTGCTTGTAGTTGGAGACTTGTACCTAAGGTATTTCATCTTTTAAGAGCTGATCATGGTAATATCCCCTGGTCTAAGGATGGAGAGAATTTCATACTACTGTGAGGCTACTGATTTATCAGTTTTTAATACACTAATATGGAGAGCTATAATGCTAATATTTTTGAGTAGTCCAGTGTATCATACTTCTCATTAGCAAAGTATGAAGAACTTGGTCATTAAGAGTCCCACCATAGAAAACAGCTTGGTAAAAATGTTCTTTCTGTCATTTGGAAATGATGATGGTGTTCTCGTGAAAGCTACAGTGTTGTTTTTTTCTACTCTTACTTACTTTATAAGCACAAAAAGTATTCTTTCTCACACTTACAATATTTAAAATTTTTAATCAAATTAACAGTAATTTTGATATAAAATGGACCCTTAGCCTTCACGAATAATCAAGGTGAAAAGTAGCCCATAACTGTATGGTACAACAGGGGAAAAACTTAGGAGTGGGATATTTTGAAAAGTTTTTTGAAAAGATATTTGAAACCAGACAAACTGAGTTTTTGCTGCTGAGTTCTCCTGACTCAGACTTGAGAATTCCCACTTATTAGAATACCAGTCTGTGTATTAAAAGACTGTATGTGTTTGAGATGTATATTTCAATTATAAAAATCTTCCTTCTCACTAAAACTCTGCACTCCTTTTAGAATGAATACTTCAGGTAGCACAGAAGGATCCATGTCTCCTCTGAAGGCCTCCAAAGTGATGGCAGTTAATTCACCATCTGCAGAAAGAATAAGCAGAATTCCTGCATCCTCAGGCCCTAACCTTAAAAGGTTTTTTTGTTCTTCTCATTTTGGTACAAATACTTACTGTATACTACAATGGTTTTCAGCACATATGCAGTCTACGAAGCACTTGTTGATCTTGGGTGTAAGAAGGCTTAAATTTACTTACAAAGTGATTTGCTGTTCCACTCACCAAACTTTAGTTGTCTGCAGATTTAAAAAACCAAACAAAACCCAAAACCTAGATTACTGGTATTAGAGTTTTGGTGGGATCATATCAAGTCAGAAACAGTATTACGTTGCTCAGGGTATGGGTTTGGGTGGTTGGTGTGGGTTTTTTTTTGGGGGGTTTTTAACTCATCTGAGTTTGTAGAAGTTTTGCAAGTATTCCCACAAGTCTATATACTATTAATCTCAGAAGATAACTGAGTGGTAATACTAATTTTATGAACTCTTGATTTATTGCTATATTTAATTCCATTATTACTATTATACTAAGTAATTATGGATGTTAAAAATGCATCAGTCTAAATTTCATTTAATAACTTCTGGGCACAAATATTTACTTAAAAATAAGAGATATTTCAGGACACCCTATTTTTATTCTCAAATTTTATCATACTACTTCTTGGTTACTTGAAGACATGTATCATGTTACTGATTTCAGGAAACAGAAGAGGAGTTCTTAAACTGTCACACGTACACAAAATACTTCAAGGTAGATCAGCCAATGCCTAGACCTTTTAACAGAATCTCCAGAGGGGAAAGCTGGCCATGGTAGTGCTTGAATAAAGAAAGTTTGGGAGCTCTTGACAAAGAATTCTGGGTCTCATTATTTGAGAGCTAGAAGATGAACCTGTGTGCAAACACAAATTATTTGAATGGTCTGTGTTATTCACCTAATGTCTTCTGAATTGTGTTATTTTTCTGTATATACCTGTACATACCTTGTGTGTATTTTCTTCCCCACGTGTTTTCTATTCAGCGTTTCCATAAACTCCAGACTAGCCAGTTCTCTAGGGAACCTGTATGCTGCTTCAGATGATGATGAGAGCAAAATGACATCATTGGCCTCTAGGACAGGTTTTTCTGTAAGCCAAATCTCCAGCCACTTGAATGGCAGCTTGCAGCTGCCTCCCAGAAATAACCGTGAACTGAACAACAACTTATACAACAGAAACAGCAGTAGTGGCAACCTGAGCAGCCAAACCAGTTTTCACAGCACCGTGACAGATGAGTACACATCAACCTTCCATTATGGACCTTACAACTCCTCCAGCGATTGACCATACCAGTCAATCAATTCCTGTAAGTTCACAGTTATTACAGCACATTCAGACATCTCACTGATGCTTATCTTCCTTGCTTCTGTGAGCAAAACTGTTCCAAAAAAATCTTAACCCAGCATAATTCTCTGACTTCCTTTAATGTTTCCGAACAGTACCTTTGTCTGTTTAAGTAATTATCATTTCAGCTGTTTGGTTTTTTTTTCCCATCTCTTTGAAGCACCTAGATCATGGAGGGTTCATGAAAATAAATCACTGCTTAACTTCAACTAACACCTTTTCTGATACCTTTTTTTTATGGACCTTCTTACCCTTAAGATTTTATTTCAAATTATCCATAGAATTTTTTTATAAGTTTATTATGTATCTTATTCTTCATGCAGTAACAGATTTAAAGAAGCCTTTGATTGTATCATACTAAATGGAAGGTACATCATTCTTAAAAATAGGGCTCAATTGAAAGATGAGTCCACTTGACTTGAAACCTAGTCCTTTTCTAACACCAAATGTGAAAATTATTTTAGAACAAGATATTTCTGATGGTCTCACCATTTTAGCTTTTCTTCTTCAATACCTTTGCTGCCTTGGGCTTATTTTGTGTCCTTTTTCTATGTGAAAGAGTCTACATAAAGAGGATGCACGGATAAATTAATGCAACTTGAAAGTGATTCTATACAAAATGTGGAGAAGAGACTAGAGAAACTTCAGTTATGAAACCAGAAATAACTTCAGCTAGTTTAGGGGGAAAAAATATTTACTACTATAAATCTAAAACCAATTTAAAATGTCTGGTTTCCAAAAATTTTATATCCTACTAATTATAAAAATTAGTGCAGTGTTTTTAATAGAATATATTGCCTACATTTAATTGAACCTGTCAGCCTCCATTTAGTAGTACTGCCACTTCAGAGTTTTTATTTTTTTAACTGCTGGAAATAAAATTACTTTCATATGAAATTAACTTCAGAATATTACACCTTTCTTTTCTGTTTCCTTACCACTGATAAACTATTTTGGTGTAAAGAAAGTTTTAGTGTTATACCTGCTACAGTTTTTGTGTGATGAGTCCCCTGTTTTAAAACAGCTAATACACACATTGCATGTAACTATGATGTCAGCCAAAAAGATGTTTCATGGGTTGTGTTCTCTTTCCTGAAGTGTGGGGATCTATCCTTGCTTCAACAGCTGTAGGTGGCACCACTTACAGTTCAGAAGCCACATGTTTACAGCTTCAGAGTATGAATTATACTTTCTGAGGATAGATGACAGTAGGAAATAAATTCTCATTGTTTCGTTGTGGAATTAAATTACATGTGTGACTGAAACCTAACTAGTATACAAAGTATATTGAAAATTAAGATAGTTGAGGGAACTTGACTCTGTACTCCCATAAATTCAATGGATAATTCCACTGGAGTAGTGTTAACTGCGCTAGGATTTGCTTGACCTAAAGCAACTCTCTAATACTTCATGCTTTCAGATTCATTGTTTGAAAGTACATTTAGCTGCTTATCCATGACAACTTAGCTGGAAATAAATGTTAATATTCTATGATCTTAGAATCACTCAGTGTTTAAACTTTATTTTAAACATCAGCAGTAACTTATTTACAAGGGATTTCTTGAATATTGAATATATATCTTTTCAGTTTTTTGAAGTTGTTTTACCTTTTAAATTGGCTGTGTTTGTACCTGCTACATGGATTCAGGTTAAACTATATATAATTGAGATTTTTCTCAAGTTGGATATAGAGACCAACTCAGTTTTCTTATGATTAATCCAGTTCTAGAATGAGAACTGTTTTAGCTTAATTCCTCCAGGCAAAAGGTGAGGAGAGAATCTCATTAGTGAGGAAACTGGTAACTTCACTTTCATCCAATGCAAGTACATCCTTCTTCCCTCTCTCCGCCCCCCTGCACCTCAGTATGGAAGAGAAAGTTATTCAATAGTCTCTTTTTTTTTCTACTGTTTTGTAAAGAAACACCAAAAACCCCATTTATTAATACTATTGTTCCACATTCCATTTAAAACAAAAAAATAACTATGACTGACTTCCTGTTGTTGTCAGCCATATTTTCCCTTCATCAGTGTAAGCTTATAATCCACTTCCTTTTACAGCATTTATGCAGTTGTGTGCTGATGAACTAGAAGAAAAGCTTGATTTTTCATAGAATAGACAACTTACCATTCTAGCCAAATAGAATAAATGTTTTATTTGCAAATTTTACAAGTTGGATGCTTTCATTAAGCAGAATCTCTCACAACTAGAATTTGTGGAAATAGTCTTATCTAGTATAATTGCATTTAAGGTACCACAATAAAAAATTTACTTATAATAAATCCAAATATCACTCTTATTTTAAAATGTATTTTTATTGAAGAGTACATAACTGGGTAGTCTTAAGATGAGTCACCTTTTGCTTCTATAGCTGTCATGGAAACTGGCAAGATGGAAAAATTTAAAAGAATTGAGAAGGGTAGCAGTATTTTAAAATTCA
The DNA here is from genome assembly GCA_013400195.1 of Aramus guarauna. Lineage (NCBI taxonomy): Eukaryota > Metazoa > Chordata > Aves > Gruiformes > Aramidae > Aramus > Aramus guarauna. The sequence continues at coordinate 210,876 of VXBL01007290.1, read as the reverse complement.
TATACATGATCTTTATACTTGTAGAATAGTTTTTCTTAGTAAGAACTTACTGCTAATGAATGTATGACGGCCTTTGCAAAAAGACAGACAAACACAGATGCATTTTACTGATCTGTAAATTTAGCAGAGTCAAAGGATCACTTCAAGTGCCTTTTCTAGAATATATCCTAATTTATTTTAGTGGATCTTGTGTATTCACAGCAACTCTTCCCTGCTGCAACACTCCTGTTACAACAATGTTTTGGGAGAGCTGATGCACAATACAGACAACTTAAATTACTTTTTCTAATTACCTGGAAAAAGTGCATGTCCTAACAGATAGCCCTAAATATTATAGGATGGTTCTCTCTTCAAAGTTAATTCACAGCTGACTTGATCTTGAAGATGAATGCATGACGAATACGGTTCTAGTGTCTAGATGGATCTGTGGCTTATTTTCTCTTCCAGGAGGCTTTCATGCCTCCTATTGAAGAAGGAAAATTATAGTGATCTAAGCAATTGCTTCAGAGTGAACTCCATTAGATATCATTAACTGTAGTGAAGCTATCTAATTCTTTGTTTAAATGTCTGATATTTGGGTCTAAAATGCCAAGCCTGACACTGTATGGACCACTGTAGGAATACACATTGAGAATTCTACTCAATTAACTGATTTTACACTCTCATCGTTACAATTCAGCAGTCAATTTTCTTTTTTCCTTCTATTTTTCCCTCTATTTTAAATCAGATTTTGTTAAATACCAGCATATGACTTATAAAGGTGGATTGCAGCTTTTTGTTTGTAGTAAAGGTTTTATAATCACAGGCCATACTTTAAGTCACTGCAAATAGAGGAGGCAGGAATATAAATTGTAAAACAGAAAATCCTGAAAAGATTTTTTTTTTTAATAAAAAGGACAAAAAAATCACAATTACAGGTTTTGAAATACTGTGAATCTCTTTGGACAACGTGAAGTGATTTAAGAGCACAAATTACTTTACTACAAAAGAAAAGGGGGAAAAAAAAAACCAAACCTCCCTAGCTAAAACTTAATTTTTCAAACTCAAAAATTAGCCTGTATACTTTACAACAGCTCAGTTGTTACAGGTATTCACCATTGTTTTAGTAATAGGAACTTTATGGGAAGCCACATCAATTAATCTTAACCTGGAAAAAATGCTGCTTCGGTTTAATTCTTCCCTGTATTCAGAAAAGGCTTTGAAACATTAGGAAGAAGTCCTTGGTATGTGAAGTAGAGCTATGGTGAGGGTGGCAACACACTGAAAAATATATTTCTCAATTTGAAAATACATAAAATAAACCCTGTCTACCCATCTGTAATGAAAATTAACAAAACATGCTATCTTGTTTCCAAGCAATCTGTGCTGCATGGATATTTGTTCTCTTATATGTTGCCATTAATTTTTTGTGTATATTTGTAACTTGGTTTCCTAACAATTTTAAGAGTTTCAGTTTAAACTTTGGAATCTTTAATTTATAGCTTGCTTGTTTGTTTACTTAACTTATGATGTAGAATTCCTGGTTACTACTGCCTGCTAAGTAAAAGGCTACTGTTTGTAGTTCTTTGTCAACTAACACTAGCTGTTCCCAAGATCAGCAAGAGTGTACAATGCTTTCTGGTCATCTTTCATCTGTCCAAGCTTAAAGTAATCTATTACTGTACAACATAGAGTATATAATTAAATTTCATGCATTTTTAATGTTTGTTACTCAGCTTCACTTGGAATTCAGTTTGAAGGATCCATTTCAAATACTGCACTAGTTAAGTGTAACCATCATTCGGATTGTTAAAATACATTTCTGAAAATGAGAAAGCTTTGAGGATTGAGAGCAGAAGTTTCAAGTGCTCATTAATGAAGGGCTATTCCTTCTGCCTCACTCTTACACATGTAATAAATAGCTAAACAAATGCTCTTACCAAAGCAAATAATCCAGAATTATTATTAGAGAACAGAGTTGGGAAAAATAGCCTTTTATTATTGTGTTCCATGGTGATTATGAGCCTATAATGAAAAAATACTTGTTATGTCTGTTTAGTTTTATAGTAAAGTATTTTTAAATGATACCCTTCCTGTTGAAGCCATTTAGTACTAAAACCAGACCCTTTTCAGTCAGTGGTATTCAAATCTTTATATGCTGACAGCACTTCTTTTTCAACCTAGGAAAGAATATCCAGATGGTCTCAGATCTTAAAGATGTGAAAATGCATTTAAAAGACAACTTTGGAACCATACACTGACACTTAAGATACAGAAAAAAAGTCTGTTTGTGCTATTAGAGCTGTAGAGGTTCACTATTATGCACTACTACTACTGTGTTTCACTATGGATGCCAAAGAGGATTTCTAAAGTGGCTGGTTAGGAATAGTGGGGAAAATAGAAGGGAAGACTCCAAGGTTCTAAGCGTTCTTGGGATTCTCAGGTAGAGAATTGTTGTTCTCAAGTAGATCTAATTTGGATGAATGGATGCAGTTTTAAAATAGGGTTTGCTTTGTTTATTTGCTATTTATAACCATACTAGTACAGCAAAGAGCTCTTATCTAAGATTCTTTCTTCATTGGAATGACTTCTTGAACACATCTGTATAGGAGGTAATAAAAAATGTTTGGATGCTGTCTGAACTTATTAATTACTTCATAATAAAAACTTAGACTTAAATAGAACCAGAAATGTAAATAAATAGAGCAGACCAGGTTATGCTTTCCTCCTAATTAGACTGCTTGCTAATCCAGATGAACCATTTGCAGTGGTTCACTTTCATCTGGGTTTAGTAATCATACATAAATTTATTCAAGTGCATAATTGTACTGCTGTAGCTTTTTTCTTATTTATCTACACCGTGTATGTTTCCTATGTCATTACCTGCATCAACATCTAAAGTATACTGTATTTTTTACAGTAGCACTTTGATTCTCATTCAGGGTAAGTGGAAACAATTCAATTATAGTAAATGCAATTGTATGTTTTTCCAATACATTTTTAAGGCATTGTTTTAAGGTGGTGTTTTAAAAAATTTGCAACACTTCAAGAATCTCTAGAATTTGGTTTGGAAAAGTGAGTGTAGATACAGGAAAGTTGATGGACTTTACCATATCTAGTTTTTGAGTTTCTTCTAATTTATTCATATTTACCTATGCAGAGATTCAGATCCAACTGATCATTTTTCTTCTTCCTGTCCTTCCTCTACTCCTTAAGTGCAAAATGCATGTTATATACAAGCATAATGTCCCTAGTGAGTTTTAATCATTTTTTCTTCTCTGTTCAGTCCCTTCAGTCTGAGTATGTTCAGTAATAAAGCCTTGCTGCTTTGGTGAAACCTGTTGAGCTCTTAAAATCGAAGTCCTTCATGAAGGAGAAGAACTTAAGGAAGGAATCTGCGTGCTCAGAGGAATCTTCAATACAACATATTAAAACCTTAACACCAAGAGGAGACTCCTTAACAGGCAGAAATTTCTTGTTAATGACTACTGCAGATGCACTGATTTTGAATTTATGAAAATTATTTTACTTTGTTATATACAGATTGGAATTTTTAATGTTGACAGCTTGAATATATTTCTAATGAGTTTCATTAAGACATTTATTAACGTGTGTACAGTGTTAAAAATATGTATTAAGAGAATATTTTGGTAAGCAATATATATAAAAATATGTACAAATTAGAATATATTTTAGTGTTCACTTTGCTACAAAAAGGTATATTTTAAAGAATTTTTACACGTTTATCAAAGATGAAGATTTTTTTTATGAACAAGATGTTTTTCTTGGTTTATGGGTCCATCATTATTGCTGAAAGCCTACTGGTCTTCTAGTAACTTAATGGAAGCCGAACTAGTGAGAGACTAGCTATCACACTATCAACTGAAAGCACTTGATACATAGTCTGCTTTCCACTTTCAGCTGCTAATGTTTCATAAGGAAACACTATGAAAGAAAAAGAAAGTATTCGTTAAGATGCAATGTAACTTACATCTTCCATTGCAAAGAGGAAGTAATTTATCTGATGATTCAACTGTACCATTAACGTTTTCTTTCAATTTGTCTTAAAGGAACTTTTTCTTTTCAATGTACAATGCTAAATATTGCTATGCAATATATACTGCAAAGATGGAGGCAGACCAAATTTAAGTTGGTAAGAATGTGTATGTACAATGAATTGGCAGTGTTGCGCTCTTAGGTGTTTTTAACCTACATTTGGCAATACGTGTACAGTTTCATTTGCAAAGCATACTAAAGTAAATGTTGGAAGTATTAAATTTTCACTTATCAATTGGATGCTTCATAAACTTTTTAATTTGAAAATTATTGTTAAACATACAGCTAAGGTAACCTCCTGAATCACAGAATGTTTTTATCAGTCGTAAAGATGCTCTTTAACATATAGTTTAATCAGGTGTGATTAGAGATGAGACTTAGAATGACGTGGTATTACAGTGAAGTACTAGAGATCATGTGTAAAATTTTCAGAACTCCACAAGTGCATAGTAAGCAGGGAAAAAAAAAAAAGACTTGATTTGCCACTAAATTAGAAGACAAAAAAACAGATATGTTACCTATGAGTTTTTTCCAATAGCTATGGAAATTGGAAAATAAAACTTGGTTGAATTGTCAGTCTTTGTTCCTGAAGACCTGGAAATGCCTTCCATTTGCTTTACAACTGAAGTTAAGATAAAGTGCCACATCCTTTTTTACAAAAAGGTCACATCACAAATTGCTATGGAAAGTTGTACTGAAAGTGTTAATAAGCAATATTTAGAGCAGCTATATAAATCACTGAATAAAATTACATGTAATACTGTACTTTTTTTCCACAACTGTGTATATATAACATATACACACACAAAGTAGCATATGTGTGTGCATATATATACAATATACTGTATATGAATTCTAGATTAATGGTAAGGTAATTCTACCTCTTATCAAGAATTTTGTCATGTACTTTGTTATAAATAGTTTTCCTTAATAAAATATTGTTTAATTTTGAAAATGTAGAGAGAGAGATATACACATACAGCTAATTGATAATAAAATGTCTGTATCAGCCAGCTTCCCTGTTTCTTGGCTCTTCTTACTTAGATCTTTTGATGTAAACTAATATGATTAGATGTCTAATTGAAAACCAGCTCTTCAAAATCACCTTCTAAAGATGACGTTGCAAAAAGACATTAGTATGTCAGGTCTCTTTTACAACTGATCTCGCTAGCTAACCTTCTTTTATTTGCTTTGTATAACATCAAGTATTTAATCAACATATTGATACTATGATAAAAAGATTATATTTCAAAATATCATGATTTAAAAGCTGTGTCTGAATTGAGGAAACTTTTTTTTCCCTGGACAAAGACCCTTGTTAAAGGTGTAATATACCCTGTCTGTTTAGTACGTGCAACAGGCTTCTTAATCTCACTAACAGCAGGGTCTTTGTCCATAAAAACTTAAAAGATAATGCTTTCATTCAGCTTTTTATCATTCCTTCAATTAAAAACCAGTCACAAGTGGTTCTGTCATTGTTTAACTGCTGATGATTTTCAGCAAATTTTTGTTGCATGTTTATTTATCCATGGTGCTTAATATTCCTGTCAGATAAGTCTGCACTGCAATAGATGATGTGGACAGTATGTAACTGTTAACACTGCCACTCTAAAGGACTGGCAAAGCCAGAAATAGAGCAGATGCTTTAGAAGTTACCCAAATTCTAGTGACAATCTAAAAACACAGTAAAAGGCTTCTGCCACTACATTCAGACAACTAATGGATGTTGACTTGGATGTGGAAGGTAAATATGAAGGAAGAATAGCTAATTAAAAAGTTTCTAGTACACAGACATCAACATCTCCCTTAGCCTTTTTCTGGACTTCTATTGACAGGAAATACAGTAAATGCCAGCCAATGTACAACATATTTTTTGTTCTTAAAAATGAATTATGAATATAACAAGTATTCTGTAACAATCAGCTTACCAACAAATTTGGGGACAAGGAAAGGTCAAGGTGGTCTTCAGAACTGCAACTTGTAAGAAGTACCACCAAATTTTTCACATCCTCTGTTCTGTTGCTTTGTATACAAATATTTCTCCTTGTTCTGGGAGAACAAGCTGCAGCATGAGATCTTTTAAAATGAGGTTTGACAAACATGTAAAGCTGGATTCAATAAATCCAGAGATCTCTACTGAGTCTGTGATTCTGTAGCTAACACCTTAGGAAAATTAATCTCTTTCAAGGATACTATATGAAGCTTTTTGGTTAGGGAGGTATTTCTTGTTACAGATTTAGAGAATATTTTTCAATTACTGTACTGCAGAAAGAGGAGGATTTTAGTTTCTATAATAACTGTTCTCTACTGACAGCTAAACAATGAAAGGCCTCAAAAGGTTTGACACTTGATTAGATCTACACTGCAAAGTGCAGCAGGCAAAAAAATATGGTAATTAGGGCCTGATCAAGTAAATCACTCAGGTATGTCTTTAACCTTAAGCACATGAGCAATCTAATTAATTACAAAAAGAACATAGATATTCATCAATTCCGCATTTGGATCAATAGTCCTGTCAATTGCAAACATGAGCCTTTCTGTCAATAAAAATGTGCTATATTACAACAATAATCCATTGACCCCCCCCACAAATTAACTTCATTATTTTAAAGAATGTATATTGTAACTATAATTACTTCCTAATACGTTATTTTGGTATTGTTGTTTGTTAGCATTGTGAGTTTAACAGTATCTAAAAACACCTTATAGAGATATCTTTGGTCACTGTACAGGTCATACCTTTTGTGGGCTACAGAAGTAAGCAATCTCAGCTCATATAACCCATCTGTAAAAGCACCTTTTCTCCTCAATTCACCACAAAATTAATCAGTATTCCTTTTCCGGAAAGCATTTGAGAGGAAATGTAAGTTCTTTTACTCAGTTTCTTACTAAATCTTGTCCGAGGTAAGGAGAGTTAACATTTTGTCCCTGTTTTGAGTAAAGCGCTCTAGAATTCTTGGGAGAATCCCACTAACTCTTCTCCATTTGGGAAGGGCCTGCTAAGCCCTGCTCTTCAACCAGTGTTTAGTCCACCTAAGAACCTGTCATTCACATCTGTGGGAACCTGGGCTCTGAATTAATTTCTGTGTGAGACAGTTTCAAACACTACACCGATTCTGTTTTACCCATGTACTTAGTGACACCAGCATTCACCTTCAGCAGGCTGGTGATGCAGGGTTTCTTACAGGTTGAGTTTTTTGAAGAAATGATGAATATGTAAATTGAGGACCAGCTTCCTCAAATAAGTAGTACTGTCTTACCAAGTATCTGGGTATCTATCATGTTTGAAAGATTTAATTTGGAAAGTGTATTTTGGTTATAGACTAGTTCTAAAATTAACTTTAAGCTTGCAAAAGCATAGTGCACTTTCTCTTAACAAAAATAAGATCAGAAAAAATCAGTTTGAATATCTAGCAGAAGAGTTTCTACAGTAAATGGATTGTATTTCAGACAGAAGTAACTGATACCGGTTTGAAAGCTCGCTGCAAATGTAAGTTGTGTAAATGGGTTAGAACCAGAAAACTGGTAAGGCAAAGAGAAAAGTCAGACTGTAGTTGCAGTATTTCTGGAGCACGATAGGGTTTCTTTTTTTTTTTTCCTCGATTTAACAAGTTGAAAATCTGCTGAATAATTCATGAAGAGTGGAAGGGCTGTATCTTCCTGGAATGATATACAGTGTACGTACTGTGGCACAGGAGAAACTGCAAAGCTTTGTATCAGTTGCTGCTGTTTCTGCTGCTGATTGTAAGGTGCTGCTGCTTTTCACATTTTCACTGCTACAGAATCCTCAGTCGTGCTCTGGTCTGCTGACAGCTATCTGCTCCCTATGGACCCACCTTCACTAGCTACAATCTGTGGGATCTCTTACTACTTACCTGCCTCAGACACTGCTGTTCTCTGGATCGTTCCTGCGAACTGCCTTATCTAGACCTTGCAGCTTGTATGACTGAAACCAGCCTGAGAGTCCCTCAGCTGCACATCCTTGTGCTTGGTGGGGGGCTCCTGCGGCAGGATCTTCTGACCCAGACAAGGATGGGATTTACAGGGAGAAGTCAAAACTGAGCTGCATTCAGCGAGATGCCCAACGCCTCTTCCTGGAGCGCGAGCTCGCCTCTGCTGCTGCTCTGGGAGGATTCCTCTGGGACCCGCATCTTCCTGTCGCTGCTCTATGCAGTCTTAGCTATCTCAGGGACTCTGTCCAATGTGATGGTCATCTATTTAGTCTTTTCCTTCAAGAAGCTGCAGACAACCAGTAATGCCTTCATTGTGAACGGCTGTGCAGCGGACCTAAGCGTGTGTGCCCTGTGGATGCCCCAGGAGGCTGTGCTGGGGCTGCTGCCTCCCAACTCCTCCTCCCTTCGCTCAGTGGAATACCGCCTGCTCCGAGGGGGGCTCCTCGGCCTCGGCCTCACCGTCTCCCTGGCCTCTCACCTGCTGGTGGCCTTCAACAGGTATGTGCTCATCACCAAGCTGCCCAGCGTGTACCAGGCCCTCTACCAGCGGAGGCACACGGGCTGCATGATCGGGCTCTCCTGGGCCCTCGCCCTGCTCCTGGTCCCGCTGCTGCCCGGGCTCTGGACCCTGGGCTCTGCCCAGCAGCCGCCCCCGCGGCAGACGGACGGCAGCTCCCGCTACACCGCCCTGCTCCTCGCCCTGGCCGTGCTGGGCCAGACCGCGCTGCTGCTCCACTGCTACCTCGGCATCGTGCGTCGGGTGCGGGGCAGCGCCAAGCGGGTCAGCGTCCTCAACTTCCACCTCCTCCACCAGCTGCCCTTCCCCGCCGCCCCGCCGCCGCCCCGTCGCGCCCAGCGCCGCCTCAGCAGCGTCTCCGTCCTGCTGCTCTGCTGCGTCTTCCTCCTGGGCACCCAGCCCCTGGTGTGGGTGAGCCTCCTGGGCTTCTTCCTGCGGCCGGCGCCGCCGGCGCTGCAAGCCGCCAGCTGGCTGCTGCTCTGCTCCCTCTCGGCCCTCAACCCCCTGCTCTACACGTGGCGCAGCGAGGAGTTCCGCCGGGCGGCCCGCTCCGTCCTGCCCCGCGGCGAGGGCCCCGCAGCCGGTCCGCGCCCCGCCGCTGCTGCCGGCGGCG